>JAOYMR010000018.1:1563112-1579623 GCA_025802075.1 Tenebrosternarchus preto | reverse complement strand
ATATATATCCAGATAATATTGAAAATCTGAATGATCTTTATTACACCAGAAATATGATTGTGTGTATATATATATATATATATCCAGATAATATTGAAAATCTGAATGATCTTTATTACACCAGAAATATGATTTTCCTATGATTTGCTAGGTATGTATGTGAGTGGTCCAAAGTCAAGGGACAGTGTCAACTGCATAATGTTGTATCCTTGATCTACAGACACCCACCAAACCTACAGACTCTCCTATGAAACTCAATATGGCTATTTTGCATTTACCACAAGGCATTCTGGTCAGTGCAAACTAGTGATTTCCCAGTGACGGGGTGTGAAGAGGCTGCAGTGCCACTTAGGAGGCTGTTGCCTTTAATGTTTGAGTTATATGATGAGAATCACCTAGTGATGGAATCATATGGCTTCTTCATCTTCTTTGAGTGTGAGGGATGCGGATTAGTCATGAAAATGTTTGTTCATGCTCTTTGTCAATATTGTGCTTGTTACTTAATTTGTTTTCTTATTATTTGTTTTCTATTTCTTAAGTTATAGGGAATAATTATTTTGTTATATTTCAACATGAATACATTACAAGAGGATTGCTTTTAAGGACCATATTGGATTTGATTACAGGCATAGATTTAATAAATTGTGTAAGATTATGGTAAGATAGTTAATTGTATGTAGTCTCCAACATGCCACTTATCTTCATGAAGTCCTGAAAATGTACTTAAGTTCTTGAGCTCAGCTTAGCTGTCAAAATGCCCACAGGATTTGCATAAAGGCATTTGTCATTTCTGGGTCATCATGTTGAGTGGAGTCCCATATTTCGTGTAAAGGGGAGGCTAGTTTTTGCTGCTTAGTTCCTGTCTGGTATAACAGACGTTAAAATTACCGAACAATTTTTTATCTGCCAATTGTCCGAGTACTTAATGTGCAGCTTTGTAATGTGGGAAAGTTATGTTGTGTTGGTGAGTTGTCCCCCTGCTCCTGGTAGTGCTAATGGGCTTTAACACTATAGCACAAACTCCAGCCTTCCTAACATGCCATAACTGTACTTTGTGAGGGTTACCCACTCTGAACAGGTTACGTTCTGTGACTCAGTTTATCACGTGACAGTCACACCCTCCGTAAGATAAGATACGTCATCTGTGTCCGTGTAATGAGGCTTCGGTCGGTGAGTAAGGGGGAAAGCACCAGGCTTCTCTATAAAAATTCCTCAAGCAAAACCGGATCGCAAGGTTTTATCCATCATTTTTCGCCCTGACGATCGCAATGACTGCATGCCTAAATTTATGTAACACTCAAAGTTGCGATGCACTGTAATGCACAACGTGTGGGACATACCTGCACAATCCAGCAGATGTCATGACAGTAGCTACAACATGACATTGGTGACTGCGGTAAATAGTGAATAGTGAATAGTAAAAGTAGTGAATAGGTTGGATTAGTCTTCATTACAGTCAGCTATTCACCAAGTACAAACCACACTGAAGGCTTGTTTATATATTTTATTCGCACTGGGCCCAAAAGAGGAATCAGGCAGAAGAATGACAAGTACTCTTCATGGTGTACATGTTACTGGGTTAAAACAGAGCAGTTGTGGAAAGTGCATAGATGCCCATTTTTTTGTCATCTTTAAAGGAAATAATTTAGTTGAACAGTAATGCACCACACCATTCTCTGTGGTTGTTTTAGATTCGTAGGTCTTTTTTCTGTTTCTGTATATGGCCATGCCGCAGTGTTTCGCAAGTGACGCAGAAGAAGTGTTGGAGCGGACGTGTCCTGGAGTGTGCACAGCACAAACTGGGCCTCACTGGGCCTCCGCGGGGGAGGGGTGTCACACACACGTCTGGGCTGCCAGTTCAGTCTGCAAAAAAACAAAAACAACAAAAACAACAACAACACAAGGGGAGCTGGGGAGGAGTGGAGGATTATCCGTTACATGTATGTTGTGCAGCACGCATATCTGCATGTATGTTTCTGTGATGTTTTTGCAAACCTTCACTTCCTGTCTCTCGAACACAATGTGCGCACTGTTTTCTAACATGATCGTCATGTGATGCACATTTGTGCCACCCTGGGGTTTAGCCTGCGGCCAGCAAGTTTAGTTTTAGAGTTTGTGGCATATTACTAAAATAAAAATGTGTCAAAACAAAGACTGGGGGGAAAGCCAAGAGGAACAAGCAAGAGTCTAATCATATAGGCAACAAGCCATGCACATTATGATGTCATAAATCAACACTTGGCTTCAGTGCTTTCTAACGCCCTTAAGTAATCTGACATTGCTGTGCACTACAATAGAAGTCAGTGTACAGTTGCTAGTTACTATAGTGTGATATTATGTTAAATCAGTGGCTTTTTTCCATCCTGATGCAGCAGTTTCAAAGGAAGCAGGGTCAGTACTATGCTATGATAGACGTCATATATAGTGCAAACCCATGTTTTTCCACCTACTTCTTTTCGGTTCTGATCTAATGAACAAATAGCTGTTAAATATCTCTCCTCGGCAATATTCAGCCCAACGCGTCTTTAGCGTAGTCTCAAATTTCCATTTAGCAATTTTGCAACAGTGACTTCACGTGCAGGGAAAATATGTGAATCATAGGAGTGAATCATAAAATCCTTGCATGACTAGCAAGTTTGCATTTTTAGGTCAGATCAATATCATATTTATCTTGGTTCATCATCTACAGATGTTACATCAGGAAAGTTTACCTTAAGTGATAAAATGTAAAAGAATCCATTTTTAGTTTGAGGGGGTCCTTTATTCTGTGTTCCCACTACCTGAGCTGAGTAACCAGGACTTGTTGCTAAGGACACTTTCATGAGATCTATAAATCAGTAATACAGTATTGACATGAGTAGTTTGTGTAACCTTTTTTCTATAGAGGTGAGAACATTTTACTTAAAGGTCTCATTCTGATGATACAGGTTAAATCTAAATCAAGGGCTTTCAGAAACCAAGTTTGGTCAGTATATTTAAGTTGGTATGTTTGGATTACTCACTAAACGGATTCCCAGTTCACATGGATCTGTTTTGTGGGATCTACATTGAAAATTCTGAGGCTATGAAAGACACCTGAAGTAAAAAACACCTGAGGTTTACTCTTGAGAAGTTCATATTGGCATACAAAACTTCAGTTATAATCACTAGTCCTTAAACCCATCCTTGTAATCCGTGAAATTAGTAATATTATGATTGATATACTAGCTAAATAATATGATTCACAAACTATGCAAACTATATATGCATAGTTTACTTAACTGTCAACTGTTTCACTTTGGCATCTCCGTAAAAATACACCAAAAATGCCTTCTTTAGCCACCAGAGGGCAGCAGAGACTGCTATAGATGTTTCCATCGCTCTCTCGTTCTGTCTACTACTCGTTTATAACCTCACTATTACTCTAATGTCCTTTTAATAGGCCTGCCCTCCAAAAGATTACAGTACGTTCACAGCGGTTGTAATAGTGTCGCTCCTATCCTCTGCCGCAAAAAACAAGTGTGTTTTTGTATGTAGGATATGCCCAATGCCAAAAGACAAAGCACTAAACATGCAATCAAACCAGGTAAAACAACTGATGATTGAGAACAATTTATTTAGTTACTTTTCTAATTGTCATTACCAGTTAAATTGAAATATAACTCAAGACACAACAAACTGACCTCATGGGTCTACTTTCCAGCATGACTCTTTTGTGTCATGCATAAATACATTAATAAAAAGCCACAGGTATTGCTGTGCTAAAATTATTTTAACCAGACATAAATAAATAAGTACTAATTTCAACATTAGTAATGGTGATTCTTCACTGCGGTCAATCAAGCTTTTCCTGTTTCACTTATTTTACTTTTGTGGTGATTACAGGCAAAAAAAACAACCACCACCTTCTTCTTTTTAATCAGATAAATAAAAGCTTTCACCTACAGTTTGTGAACAATTTTATAAATACCGTTTATATGAAAGTCTTCACATGGCTCATTACATTAACCACCACTATAGAAATAAATAGACACTGTGTGTATGCTGGCAGTATCAGCAGTCGGATATGCTGCCTGTTGTGGTTTCTGGCTCCATTCAGTTGTGGAAGCTCTCCAACCACTCTAGCAGAGAATCCAGCTCTCCAATGGCTTTCACAGAAGCTGCCCCCATCTCCAGCTGTGTGAAAACACAAATAATGTGAGCAAGTGCCCAGGTTTATCACCCGTACCAGATCTAGAGTCAGCTATCCTTCAACCATGTGGGTGTATTCAGTTAGCTGTGTGAGGCAAACAAATTGATCCTAGATCAGCAGCATCATTCAGTGTGGGCTACAGTGTAGTTGTGGACCGCCGGTTGAATGTTGTATGATAATTACCTTTTCATAGTTGACTTGAATTGCATGAAATGTCTCATTGGCCTCCTTGCTGCACTGACAGTGCATTTCAGCATGCTTTAAAAAAAAAAAAAAGGAGCTCATTATTATTATGCAAAGGGAAAAAGAAATAGCTTAGATCAGTGTCAGTGTTTCCCAACTCCAAAGTCCATGGGCCCCACCAGATAATTTCACGTTTTTGCTTTAACCCAATGTGTTGGGAAATGGGTAAAGCAAAAACATGGAATCGGCTGGTGGGCCACGATTATAACACCAAGTATCTCACCACGTCAGTAAGTCGACTATGATTCTAATAACTTTATGTGAATGGACGTATATACAGTGCGAAGGGTTTGTAGGGGAATGTCTCACTGACGGTCCTTACACATGCTTTCAGGTCCTTGGTGATGCTGAGGAAAGAGTTGGCCAGCACGCTTGTGGTTCTGCGGTGAAGGGACTGACTGCTGCTGTAGTTGCTGAAGACCTTCTCCATGTAGAAGTGCAGGATGTGCCTGAGGAAACAGCAGCTGTCTGTGGCCTGGAAACGAGCAGCAGGTCAGGGTCACTGTTCACATATTCAGCAATTTCTTGCACATGCTTGCAGCCTGTATTAGAATAGCTCACCTGTATTAGAATAGCTCACCTGTATTAGAATATCTCACCTGTATTAGAATAGCTCAGCCTGTATTAGAATAGCTCACCTGTATTAGAGTAGCTCACCTGTATTAGAATATCTCACCTGTATTAGAATATCTCACCTGTATTAGAATAGCTCAGCCTGTATTAGAATATCTCACCTGTATTAGAATATCTCACCTGTATTAGAGTAGCTCACCTGTATTAGAATAGCTCAGCCTGTATTAGAATATCTCACCTGTATTAGAGTAGCTCACCTGTATTAGAATAGCTCAGTCTGTATTAGAGTAGCTCACCTGCAGGTTTTTCATTGTATCCCCTCTCAGCAGCCGTATACCTTTGTGGTTATCTTCAGAGATCTGTCAGTAACGTCAGATACCATCATGAGTGCTGGTTTCAGATATGCTTGGCCACAAAAACTTCTGCTGTCAAACTAGTCAGTTAAAATAAGATTTTGAACTGGTGCCAGAATTCTTGGCTCCAGTTCAAGCATAGTAATGAAGTCATGATTGATTTAGATTCTGCCAAAAAGGAATTTCTTTTGGTTTTGAGTCCGCAATTATCTTTGGCTGTAAATCGTTACATCAGGGTAGTTCTTTTTGCGTCATTTTAGCAAGGATTTCCAAGCAAGCTTTTATTTTTGAGCTGCACTTACACACAATAATGGTGAACTATGATAAAAAAAAAAAATGCTATTCTGAATGCTCCCACAATGTTTATTTGTTATGTTTTTCTGTCCTAGTCATTGTCATAGTCTGATAACATTATCAAAAAATCTGTAACTGTCATCACTCCTGGCACAGGAGTTATGAGACGATTTATGCTTCGAAAATGAAAGTACCTGATCGTCCCATCATCTTTTGCGTCACAGGATCAAAGAAAAGATATTCCACAAAAATACCTGACCTAGGTCTGTTATTACAGAAAGTCAGAGCTACAAGTCAGACAACATAACTTCTCGCATTGCACTGCTACCGGTTCTTTTAGGCTCGTCTTTTTGGAGCCCAGAGGCTGCATTTTCTCACCAAGCTCTGGCGAATGTGCTGGAAGTGGTGCCTGAGCTCGTGTGTGTGTACGGTCAGCGAGCAGGATCCGAGGCGAAGCCTGTACCCCAGAGCTGAGTTCCACAGGCCGGCTAGCAAAGTGCCCACGAGCAGGCGGCAGATCAGCAGGGAGGTCTTCATTTCAGGTTTGATTGTCTAACCGGGAGAACAAACTCATGTGAGATAGGAGCTGAGGCTGAGCAATAAATATGAAGCCTCTGCTGGGTCCTGAGTTGAAACTGGCTTGAAACTGTATAAAGACTGGGTTCAGAAACAGTGCATTAACCAGTCTTGTGACAGCTTGCATACATGGCAGCAACCTTTGTATAATTTCAGCATAATAAGAACAACTCTAAGGTGTTTACCATAATCACTAATCATAAATATACAGAACATGCTTGCTATTAGGACCATATAAGCTTGATTACTGAATGAAGATAATTTAGCTGCTATTTCAAATAAACTATTTGCATACCTTTAACAGTAATTTTACCTGCTGCTGTAAGAACAGTGTTATGACCCCAGTCTATCGCAACAACAGATACATATACGTAAAAAAAATAAATAAATAAATAAAATTCGTCTTTGAGAAACTTGTCTGAGATATGTCAAGTACCGTTCATGATATGATCTTACCTGGTGGTGTCTGTTCAGTGCTTCTGTTCAGAGTGGCGTGTGTCTCCATGCTGGCTTCAGTGGTACTTATATAAGGATGGATGGGGAAATTGGCAGGTATTCCTTCACTTTTACTTACCTTTACTGTAAAAGGAAGTTGCAGCCAATGGTACCATTACTGTGTTAATCCTTGGGGTGGTGACCAACAGTGAAGAGAACCACAGTGCTTTAGGAGCATTTTTAAGTAATTGTAGTTCACCTCATTATTTTTTTTTTTTTACACTTTGGAAATTTTGGACTTTTAACTGAAATTATAGAGTGCCATGTTATAGCTGTGAGATCATAAACTGTATATGTTTTTAGTATAACTGTATAAGGTTTTAACTGACTGCAAATGTGAGTTTTTATTATTTTTAAAAATAGGTATCTACTATATGTAAAATCAACCTCAAATAAGAGGAAATAAAAATTATGTGACATGCTTTTAGACATTGTTCCGCAAGCATTTTAATCGCATTTTAATCGCATTTTTAAACACATGAATAAAATTGTAATTTTATTGCACTTTTGCACCAGTTTTATAGATGGCAGAAGATGCGAAAAGTATGTGTAGAAACTTTTTTAATGTTTTCTTCGACATTATAATATGTAATGATGATCTCATTCAATTTAAAAATATTTAAAATATTTAAATGTGGTGGTGTTTTCGTGGAAAACCACAGCAGTTTAACCACAGTAGTCATATAATTTATCAGCAAGTACATGAATTCATCCATTCCATTCCTTGACAGTACTGAGGGTAGAATTTTCACTTCAAACAAGCTTCCTCACCGGTTTGACAGTGTTCTATTGTACATTCACGAAGCCTAAGACGTGAATGGCACCTCATTTCCTGGATCTGTGATTTCCACGTTGCTTGTCATGTTTCGTCATCATGACTTTTCGTCATCATAACTCTTCGTCTTTTTTTTTTCTTCCTCACTGGCAAATTCCCAAGCTCAGTATTTCAGTTACACAACTCGCATGTACACTTGTGTGATACTAAACTGACACTAATAACTAAAGTCTTAACAGCAATTTTATTAATAAGAAGACTTTTATCTCAGCTAGCCAGAATCCTGATTCTTCCTCACTGCTGTAAGATTTTATACCCATCTCATGTCAATTGTTCTTAGTTCCAGCATTGACGTATTCAGACAGATAATGAGCTGTGTGCCCTCACCAGCCTCTCACTTCCCGTCACTGCACATCGGACCTCTGCTGGCCTGACTGTTCTCATCAAACCTGCCTCCGTAATTCTCGTAATTGGGTGTGGTAAGAACTTGGCATGGGGACGCATTTCTAAACACTGCTATGGTGATTAAGCACTACAGATATGAACCAGTTGCACATTCAAGTTCAAGTTTTGTTTTATAATGCGCAATTTTGAAAGACTTTTGAGTGCATAGTGCAAGAATGACTAGTCTGCTGGTCTACATTCTAGACTCCCCTTTGAAAAAATAGACCTTTATAATCCTTGAAAAGACCATGATGCGTACACATCTTTGTACTTAATGTGTTGGGACTATTCCTCTAAATCTTGATAGAAACAAGTTTTGTGGCAAGTTCAAATTCAAATCAGCACTTACACTTTTACTGTGATTATCAATTTTGGAATCAATACTAGACTTAATTTGTGTCAGCAACAAGCCTGTTTATATTGTGCTTTCTGCCACTGCTTAAATGAACTTTGAACAGCATGGGCTCATTTCTATGGACGTTAAACCTCTAAGACCTAATCCTTTTAGGCTGTCTTCCTAGGTACTTCTTAGATTATCACAGTAATTTAATTAAAATATAAAGAGAATGTGTTATTAAAATGACAATGGGACTACATAAGGGCTTATTAGATAGCAATGCCAAAACAAATAAAAAAGAAGCTAGTTTACTGAAATGCAGTGTAAATTTGATATAGTTTTTACAGAGTATGTGGATTTATTACGCCACAAAAACAAATAAAAAATGTATTTCTCAATGCAAAATATAATCATGGCAACATTGCCTTCAATTTTCATTTCATTTGAAATAAAGTCAAAATCTTTTTGTAAAAATCATATTTTTAGTGATGTAAGGCCCTGTTAACAAATACACTACACATTTTTTCCTGCATTCCATAATAGATCAGATAGTTTAATTGAATTACTGATTTTAGTTTAATTGGATGATTTATTTCATTTCATTTTGGCACTCTTGATAGATATTATTTTGTGAAAGTCAGCATGTGACTCCAGACACATCCAACACAGAGAGAGAAATACAATAATCTCTACTGTGTAATAGGTACTTGGATGTCATTCAGAGAAATGTGAGTTTTTCAAAAATTTCATTTAGGACAACCAGTGTCAGCACAATTGTATTAATGTAAGAAAAATGCAAAGTGAGTAAAATAATCATGTATGCATTTTGTTATTAGTTGTGACATGGTGTGCACTTTAAAAGAGCGTTAGAAATGTAAAGTTTACTTTTATGTGTTATTTTATTGGGCTTTTATGTTTCTTTTATAAAATATTGTTACTGAACTCATTTGTTGAGTATATGTTTGGAAACTGTTGCCAGATGTATCTCTCAGTGGCCAAAGATGATAGTTTTAGAATAATGTTATGGAAAACTAAAAAGAAGAGAGAAAAACTGGTTGGCAGGAGCAGAACTATGGAAGATTCATTCTGACTGACATGGAAATTATTTTTTGTTGTTACACTGACACTCCTACCTAATGACTGAATATTGTGCAAATCCTACTTTTCATTTCCGGTGGATGAGGTGATGGTGGTGCTAATTCCTTCTTGGATGTTCAAAAGGAAGTTTCCAACATGATCAAACATCATACAGTGTTTTCCTTGAATCAAACAGGTCTTAGTTATCTGCTGTGAAGTACACCCAGCAGGGAATTACATGAGTCCATCATCCCTACTGCCTCCGCGTATTTAGACGTTACAGATTATAAACTCACACGTGTAGTAGTGGTACCATTTTAACAACAAAATTCTCGTTGTTTAACTAACGTCTTTGTCGCCCTGTCCTTAGCACGACTGCATTTCATTACATAATTTATTTAATTCGCCAACGACTAATTTGAATTTGCATTAATTATTTGATCTTCATCTTACATTCGACGAGGAAACAACTAAACTCGGAGATAAACGGGGTCTGAGTCGCATTGTAATGCACTGTTATTACCCAGTAACGTTAAAATAGATATTTTGAGTGCTGCTGCACTGAATATAAACATGTTCAGCGTTTTCCTTGCCTCAGGTTTAACATTTAGCATTTGCATAGTGGTACACTTGTATCGTGACACACACGGAAAAAGCTTGAATATCCTGTGTAAATAGATGCTGGATTTTGTTTTCCATGACGATAATTCTTTGGTTATTAAACATTCACAGTCGCCGGTCGATATTTCCAGTCGCCTCTCTATCCATGAGTTGATTCTTGTCTGTTATTTTTTTAGAATGGGTTGTTCGTCCGATTTTGGTGCTATTTCTGAAATAAGCTATATGCAAATGCTAATTAATGCAATGTGATCGCTTTTAAAGAGCAACCAACATGAGCGGACTTGATATCCTCACCACCAGAAGGGTAAAAATCCTGGTTAAAGGGTTCTAAATAAATGAGTGATAGGCATGTGTTAAGAGGTCAAGACAGTGTGGTATTTTGTCACATGTTGTTTAGGTTAAACACACACATAAGCACACGAGCATTATGCACACGCATAGCGCCCAGCTTTGTTCACCACGTGCGTGCATTGTAGCACGTGCTTATAACATTGTTTCTGATCGTCTGGACTCCTGAGTTTTTACTAACCACAAGATGGCAATGGTAAGTAGAAAGTATAAAAAATAAGTTAACTACTTGGAAGTAATAAAAGAACTGATCAAAGATCAGGTGAACAGCTACAGAGGACACTGTGATAAAGGCTTTATTTATACAAAAAAGATGCATACCAACTGAAGGCAATTTTTTTACATGTTGCCTTACAGACACAGGAACATTATGGACGTTTTAACTACATGGTAGTCACGTTATCCCCTCTTGTGTTTTTCTTGTTTGTTTTGTTGCTGTTTTTATAGTATTATTCTGATTGTCTCCACCTCCTTTTATTTTAATTCTAATGATGTTAGTCTTTCCCCTTATATTCAACTGTCCCAGTACAGTCATGTTTAAATATCTCTTCTATATCTATAACTATACTGTAGATATAGCAACAGACTGCAGTTAATGTATCTTCTTTCATAGATATTTATTTAATAGTAGTTAATGCTGATGCACCACAAGAACATAGACAAACGTGATATCTTTAAAGCAGAAATATCCATGCTTGTTGTATTTCTCATATTTGATGTTTAATAAATATGTTATTTAAAGCTCAGAAAAACATTCCTGAAAGTATTTTTCTCTTTTTTTTTGTGTTACCATTTCCTTGTGTTTCCCATAGTACTGTTTGATTCAATCAGTACTGTCAAGTGGACAGGAACGCTGTGCATACATGTGCATGAATGTGTTCAAGAACTTTAATTCCAGAATATTTCAAACTTCTTCTATATCACTATAGAATGGAGATGTCTGAAGCACATGATGACATCCATGGGGATGGGGGGACTCAAGTGATTACCATCCAGTCTCAAGTATCTCAGCTTGGGGGTGTTGTTGGAGTCATCCATGTCCTCACTCACACTGTAGGGACAGATCTCTGTTCCGTTTATGGCTAGAGGGAGAAGACAAATGGTTAATTTAGCAGTGAAAAGTATTTTTCACTTTGCAAAGTATATGTATAAAAATGTACCGGTAGTTACAACACAGCAGAGGGAATTGAAAGAGATGGTGAGAATGGTGAGGCTGAGAGGATTAAAGGATGAGAGCTCACATGGGTGAGTGGGTAAGGGGGTGAAAGGTTGAGAGGTGAGAGAGTAAGTACATGAGAGGGTGAGAGGGAAGCCTCCTATAACTCACTCTCAATGTTGTTGTGGTTGAGGTGCAGATGCTCCAGTTGGGCATTGAACAATGGAACGGTTGCAAGTTTGTTGTGAGCCAAGTGCAAATCCAACAATGTGCTAACGTTGAACACCATCTTTGGGAGGCCCTTATCAGTCAGCTGGTTATAGTTGAGTCTAACAAAGGCTAGGTTTGTGAAGTCCTTGAAATAACCTTGAGGAATGTCCTCAATATTATTCCTGTCCAAGAACAGCTGGTAGATACTGTTAGGCACATTTGCAGGCATCTTCCTGAGAATGTTGTGAGCCAGGTTGAGCTGTATAAGGTTTGTAAGGTCTTTGAAGACATTTTTGCCCAGATTGCTGTCACTGATCCGATTATGATGCAAGTCCAGCAGAACCAGGTGTTGCATCTTGCCAAAAGCACCCGGAGCGATCTTTGAAATCTGGTTACGGCTTAGTCTCAGCTGCTCCAAGCTACGTGGAAGATCAGTTGGCACTTCCTTCAGCTGGTTCCTCTCCATATAGAGATACAACAAATTTGGCAACTTCTCAAACACTTGTTTGTCTATGGAGCGAATCCGGTTGTTCCCTAAGTTTATCCATTTGAGATCCGTGGCATTGTTGAAAGAATCTGCGGTCACTTGGTCGATGTAATTGTTCTGTAGGTAGAGATAGTGAGTACGGAATGGGATGACTGGGACCTTGCGGAGGTTACGGTTCTCACAGTACAGGGCATTTGGGTAGGAAGGGGGGCAGAAGCACTCCCTTGGGCAGTCTGGGAATGAAGAAGGTGGGCCAAGGATAGGAGGCGGAAAGTCGGTGGGCTCCCGGGGTTCAAGGTCAGTTTTGGGGGGAGCAGGAGATGGTTTCCTCACGGCAGGAGGCACAGGTTTCCTGGTGCTGGGGGGCTTTGGTCGAGGCCTCACACGCTGCCCCCAGACATCTGTGGCCAGAAGGAGGACAAGCAAGGAGAAAAATCCTAACCCAGCCTTCATTGTCCTGTGTCAAATGAAAGACATAGATTCCATCCTGTGAGCATTACTCTACTGATGTTCTCATAGACTTGTTTAAATTCTCAAATATTTTGTTGAGAGCATTTCAACCTACAGCTGGAGATCCCACTTACAAATAACTTGCCGATCAGCTGAAAGATGATCTTTATTACAAATGTGTGTTTCACCACAGAAGAGCAGTTTTACACTCTTACACTGAATCTCAGTCAACATAAACCTCTCACACCGTTGAGAATAATTTCAACATTAATGTGTATTTCTATACCATGGTTATGTATGACATATGACACCAGTTCTTGTTCTTACAAAAAACACAAAATACAGTTTTCAAGAGAGATGTGTGGCAGTGTTCCCACAGGCAAAGTGAGGGTCTCCTTGCCCTGCTACCCCAATGCGTTGGGGTTGTACAGGTTTTTCAGGATGTTAAATAAACCACCCAGCACTAACTTTTCCAGGTTCTTTTCCAGTCTCAGGGCATAGAGTCCCAGATAAAGGCCTCTTTGTGCAAAGCAGAATCTATGAGAGGGAGTCTTGACAAGGGAAACAGAAGTGCCTCAACAGCTTGGGAGACCTCAGAGGAAACCGGTCACCAGTGGTCATAGGATTGCTATGCTTTCTGCTTCTCCACTCACCACACATCTGATGCACAGTTGGCCAGAGAGAGCGCAGCTTCAAAGGGCGATAGCTCGACTGAGCAGCATGTGGACTGAATTGCTCTAATTACCATGTGATATCTCTGCGAAGGCATGTACAGCCGCGCCAAGTCAGTTTTCCATCTAGGATCTAGTTTGCTCTGTGGGGTCAGCAGTGCTTCACAGGAAGCAACTGCTGACCCACAGGAAGCAACCTGTCTAGTCAACATCAGAAGGAACTGGGCACTTCTACTTTCCCAAAATTCCTCATCATGTTATGATGATTCAGAGGAGAGACATTTGGAAAAATAAAAACAAGAAAACCATTCGTTCTTCACTTTGAATTGAGAGCAATTTATTTAAGTAAGTGAGCTGTGTACAGTCTGTAGGTCTCTATAACGATGAATGCGTCTTACCTGGAGTGTACTTTACTGAATCTCTACCATAACAGCATAGGTTTTAAAGCAGGGAGCCCTGCCAATATCATGTGTTATAAAGGATAATAGCATGTGTTACAGTGCATTATATAATGTGTTATATTATAGTGCTTGTTGTTTTCTCTTACAAATTGACTAGAGCTGTGTCAGCTGTCAACAGACTATATTAAATAAAACACTGAGATGCATATCTGTCAACAATAATAATCACCAATATACTTCCATATAAAACTATTAAACAAAACATGGCTTATGACTTACGGGGATTTATTTTATCACTTATTGAAGCTGTTAAGAACATGAAAATGGCATGCATCTGTTTTACACACACACACACACACACACACACAGACACTCACTTGCACACTGTATATTACATGGCCAGATGTGTAATATATTTTGAATGTCTCCCTCTAGTCTAGGGATATCAGCTTTGAGACATGAATGAGACATTTATGAATCACAATGATATATTATTCATACAATGGTTTATCCCCAATATCACATTGTTAGGCCACTGGACACTGATTCACAGCAGGACTGTAGTGAGAAAACCAAAGTGATCGTATATATGAACATTCCCAGAGTATAAGTTTAGAGTTTGCCTTTTATAGATTTATGAACATGGTTATTTGGACATACAAAACAAACCCTAGATCAGCAGTATGAATCCTGGTGGCTCACTGCAAGTGATCACTCTGAGATGCTTGAGGCATACAGTATGAATCCTGGCAGCCCAATGCAAGTGATCACAATCAGATGTTTGGCCTGAACCCTCTGGCTGAGTGACAGTAGCTTCATCATGGAGGCCAGGCCATAGAGGCGGAGCCTGGGGAAAATGGAAGCCTGGGAAAATGTGGGTCTGTTTATTAATTCAGCTAAATGCCTGTTTTAGGTGGGGCTGAACAGAGCTTTGCTGGCACCAAAAAAAGCTGATCATTTGGTTGAACACTGTTTAAATCTACACACCAAGGACTGAGAGTGATCATGCCTTTGGCCTGTAGTAACTGACTAAGGTAACCAATAACCAGAGGTAACTGACAATTTGAGTTACTGTTTAAACTGAGCCAAGCATCATGCACTGGATGCTCTGAGGTCCTTTAAGAAGTTCAGTCAACATTTTAACTGCCAAGTGATTTAGAATTATTCAAATGTTACATCATTGTTAGAAATATGACATTTTTGTCATGTTAGCTCACATTTCTGTTCACTGAGAGTGTGATAAGGTGTTCTGTTAATCAGGGCTTGATATACAAAGATTACAAGCAAATACTTGTCGGCTCTCAAACAGCAAGTAAAGAATGACATTTCCTTGGCCAATATAAATAAATGTACACCCTTTTTGTTCCAGCGGGGTTATAATTGCAGATATTTGTTCTTACCCCATTACTTTTAAACAAAGCATGTGCGATAACAGTGTGGACTGAAATCAGGTCACTGTCAGAGAGAGTTTCAGTTCTGTTAAGATCTGTTACATTACCAGGAATTGCCTTGATTAAAAATCACAACAAGGGGCTTCTTCATCTGTTGGCTCGCAAGTAAATAAGAAAATAAATAAATAAATATTTGCTCCGATATGTAACGATGGAGTAATTACTATCGGAAGCTTGTGCAGAAAACATACCATAGTTTTACAGGTTAAAACAAGAAACAAGCCTTACAGGTCATTAGTGTTTTTATTAGTCTCAGTGTGCCAGAATATTGTAGAAAGATTAAAAATGAGATGAATATTACAGCAATTATGATGCAATTGTTGGATTTGATGATACGTTTAGCAGTCAAAGCTGCCTCTGAAAACAGAGAAGACTCATATAGAAAACCAATAATGTAATTATCTATTAAACATACTTGCTGGACCACATAAATCTGGGGAAGAATCAGTTCTAAGAGCAGAGAAAAGCAATCTTCTATTTTAAAGGACAGAAATAACTGGGTGTGTGCACACCCTTATCTCTGTCAAACTAACCATTACAACTGGCTTTAATAAGCCTCCACTAAAATGTGCAAGTTCAGACTGGCAAAATCAACAGCAGACGAATGAAGGTAGTAACACTTGCTTTTACTCTGACTCATGGAACTGTACGCAACAAGGGATCAGCAGTATCCATAAAGTTCCAGCTGAATATTCCTTGAACAAAATACTAAGGGCTGGGAGGAGAGTACCAGTCTCAAGGTAGAGGGTTTCTATAGAAACAGAGAGACACTGTGCATGCACCATCGTCTGCCAAAATGTACTTGTCCCCTGGGCAACATTTTCATCTGTAGGTTTATTTTCAATGTCACTAGGTATCCCCTTGGGCAACTCCCACCTTCAGAAAAGAACACAACAGCAAAATGATCCTTACCTGCTTTGCGTACCTGCCCTGTTTTTCTGGGTCTTTTGATTTGTCCTACACACTTAGTGTTTCCTTCTCTCTCTCTTCTCTCTTCTCTTTACACTCTCCTCTCTAGTGCCCCCAGCTCTCCACTGTGGAGCAGGCAGCCTATTGGATCACGGTTTCTCTGCTTTTCACTTGGAAGGTCAGCAGTGATGATTCTCTCCCCCCGCCCTCAAGGAAAGTGTCCGAGATAAAAGTCTAAATGTCCTTCCCTCACGAGTATGTGCTCTCCTCACCTCTCTCTCTCTCTCTCTCTCTCTCTCTCTCTCTCCCTCTCTCTCTCTCCTCACCTCTCTCTCTCTCTCTCCCTCTCTCTCTCTCTCTCTCTCTCTCTCTCTCCACACCTCTCTCTCTCACACTCACACACACTCACACACAACAACACACACAAACACACACACACACCACAAAACAAACACACAAAAACAACCAA
>JAOYMR010000018.1:1550094-1563012 GCA_025802075.1 Tenebrosternarchus preto | reverse complement strand
TCTCTCTCTCTCTCTCTCTCTCTCTCTCTCTCTCTCTCTCTCTCTCCTCCCCTCTCTCTCTCTCTCTCTCTCTCTCTCTCTTTCCTCACACCTCTCTCTCTTTTTCACTCTCTGTCTCTCTGTTTGTGAGTGAAGGGAGGGCTTTCATATTTGGACTTTTCAACAGCGCTTCAACCCTGTGCTTTGTCCAGTCACGAAGATACTTGGCCAATCTTTCAACAAGTTTCATGTGTTCTTTTATTTAAATTTCACAACAATACCGCAGAGTCCTGGAAGTCTCTTTCTTTCTGGGTATTACGTGCTGCAGACTGCAAGCTTGCAAAATTTTGCATGATGTTAATACTTAAGCAAGTAAATGCAATGCAGCAGCTTCTTCTTGGCAGGTGAGGCTTTCTGTGTGGGCAGTCGCCTTCTTCCCCTCCCTGCAGCTGAACACTGCATGGTCATTAGCAGAATATTCATACACCGCATTGTCTGTTGCCTGCCAAAAACTGATGGAGAAAACACATGTACCCCATGTAGAGTGCAGAAATCAAGCACGCTCCCCAGAAGTGAATACGTGTAAGCATGGTGTTGAAAGGTATGTAGTTTCAACAGATTTCGCTGTTGCAAAATGGCACCCCTGACTTATAAAGCCCTCTTTATCAAACCACCCTCTCATCTGTGTCAAAGGGGTTCAACAGACTTGGAGGAGAACATTAAGTCCTCAGGTTTAGCACCTTTTTATGCTGTCATAAGTAGGCTGGGATATAATGTAAGTGTGAATAGTGCTGTGTGTTTTTCTTTTCCAGTTCCACAGCCGCTTACATCTTCTGGGGTTTATGGCCACAAATGGTACATGGCAGAGCTGAGGTTTGAATCCCCACCATCACATGGATCTCATTGCTATTCCCAGGTGTTCCCTTGGCTGCAATATTAATGTATGATAAACATTTATAAATTTCTTCTTCCAGAAAATGACATTTTGGGGTATGTCCGTTATTGTGGTTTTTAGAGGTCTTTCTGTAGTCAGGATTTCAGCTTGGTCTAAGACTCTTTCTAAAACCTTCTGAGTCAATCTCAAACATCTGTAAACTGGCTTTGCCACTAATTATTTCAAATGTTTGCAGTTTATGTATCTGGTGTTCATCATCTTATTCATTCCAACTGGTTAGGAACAGACAACAACTGCTAAATGTAACTGAACTGGTCGAGATGATGGAGATACTGCTTAGCAGTTTAGACATGCTGTTTTTTTATGTTCTTTTTCATCTTGTGATTGTAGGTCTGGCCAGTGCCTTAATCATGGTGTAGTGGGATTACCATGGAGACCGGAGACATACCTGACCACTGCTGATGTGAAGCTAAGTCTCTTACAGCAGAAATCAAACACACTTGTGGTTTTTGTTAGACTCTTCAGTATGTTGCTGATACCTCTTGTTTTGGCTTTGGTTGATTGACTTTCGCTCTCTCTCTATCTCTCTCTCTTGCTCTCTCTCTATCTCTGTCGTTCTCTCTCTCTATCTCTCTCTCATTCTCTCTCTCTCTATCCATCTCTCTCTCATTCTCTCTATCTCTCTCTCATTCTCTCTATCTATCTCTCTCTCGTTCTCTCTCTCTCATTTTCTCTCTCTTTCTCTCTGTCTATCTCTCTCTATCACTCATGCGATATGCACCTTTGTTTATGTGGTACAAATTTGAGGGAGTCCTGTTTAAATTCAAATTATCCACACTTCATGTACACCAAAACTTACAAGATGTAAAGTGTATTTTGGCCAGGTACTGGGTTTATGCTGCAAAGATTTTCAGAAAATGGTAAGAGAAACTATAAATTCAGGGAACTAGTAAACGGTTCATCACCATCAGAACACTTTCTTGGGAGAACCAGCGGAAACATTTTGTCCATGAGCGCTAAGCTCTAGAAGATTTAATCATATCCTTCCAAATTGTACCGTAGTACTAAATAACAAGAGCACTGCCTGTAAATCTAGCATGATGGTCCTTAAAACATAATAAACATTCTTCCTTGACAGTTGCTAAACACTGGTGACAATTTTATGGGCATATTAAACTTTATTATCTATTGTCAATTTTCCTATACTAAAATAGTGTTATTAAAAACCTTTAGGACTATGTCAAATTAGCCATATGTCTGGGTTGTGAATTGTAATACTATACCTGTTAGAGAATGAGCACATACTCTTTTATTTTCTTATTTTACTTGATTTAAATGGATTGACTTTGTAGATGGCAGTAATGTTTCATAGGGCTTTCACTCTGTCTTAGCTTGAAAGCACACTTACTCACACACACACGCACACACACACTTACGCACACACACACACACACTTACTCACACACACACACACACACACACACATATTTGTGAAAGATGCTGGACCGGGAGACGCTTGCCTAAGCAGAAGCTGCTTAAAACTGCACATGTTCTAAAAATCATGTGCATGCCTGGACAGACATTCAGACACGCAGGTATGCGGACGTATTGTACTGTAACCATACACACACACACACACACACACACACACACACACACACACACACACACATGTCCTCACACACCAGTGCTGTCTGCTGTACAGATGTGTGCTGATGTGGACGGCTCCAAGCATAGGCACAGGAAACACACGGAGCAGTAGCTGAAATCTTGCTTGTAAATGGATTTCATGAAGCACTGCCAGCTAAGATCCACCAATCACCGATGCTGTTTCTCTCAACAGCTCTGCTGAAACGAATACTTTTGGATTCCAGTGTTGTGTCTCTCTAACACAATGAACAAGTAGCAGTTTTCCTCAGTCCAAGTGTTGATCATATACTCACTGTATGGGTCTATTTGCGACACGCACAACCCAGTGCACAACGTTTGCTATGTGTTCATCAGGCAGGAAAAGAGTCACACCCATACAGTAACCTTTAACAATCTGGACTTTTCTGTAAAGTTTTTCATGCAATTATTTTTGGAAATTTAGGAGAGCATATGAGTGCATTAAAAATGTATCTTGTCACAGGGAGCTTGTCTGACAATTTTAACACATTTTGTATCTTTTTTACTGAGCAGGGAGTGTTGATAATAAATGACTGAGAAAAAGTGCACCGTGTTTGGAATATACAAAGTGAGATGCAACATTATGTTCTTAACATATAACACGCTACATTTGTGTCCATTTCTCACGTCATACAGTCCTTCTCCTCTGTAATAATTGCAATTTCAAAGTTCCTGCTTTCTTACTGTAATTTACGATACTGTTTCTCTTCAAAAGCCTCTCATACAAGCACTTTTATGCTTGATCACACATGTAATCTCATTCACAATAACGAAGCAACGTGAATTATGCCAGTCACTTGTTTACCAACACGTCAACATTCAAGTTGCTCAGTGATGCACATGTAAATATGTGCTTCACACTCATCTCATCGTCATTCTCAGAAAAGATTTTAAATCCACTCTACACAGATGATGAAATGTGACCGTTGGCTACATTTTAGCACTTTGATTATGACTATCATGGAGGTCTGCTACATGCATTCAAACTGAGATTCATTAAATCCTGGTAGCCAAGTTTCTTGTGCAGCCACGAGATGTGACGCGATTAACCGCAGAAACTTTTAAGATTTCCACCAGGTTTTTATATGCGTCTAGATCAGAAACAACAACAGAAAAAAACAAGCCGACTCCTATTGGGAGGGAAGTGGTCCGTTTTGAAGAGTCAGATCTCTTCAGCAGAGTGTGTCTGAGCTGGGGGTCAAGTCCAGTCACATCTACATGATTCTTTGTTGCCTTGAAATAGTGATGAAATACTAGGAATATGAGTGTTGACTCATTACATAATGACAGACAGATTTGTTATATCTATACTTTTTTGTATACAGTGTAACAGCATCTATGGAGAATACTGTGGTCTCCTGTCAGAAACACTTTCCAATGTCTGATTACATCTGGGACGGCCTTTTCCGTGTCAGACGATATGAATCTGTCTCATGCCTCTCTAATGAGTCTACCACCACAGGACTATATATCATTTAATTTCCCATAATTCTCTAGTCTGAAGCAAGCTGTGCTGGGCGATCTTCAGGCCAGTCAAGGGCTTGCAGATGGTCTGAAAAATCGTTTTCAGCAAAAACCCTATATTAGAATAACCACAAATAATTTTAAATATACTGTCTTAAGGGAAAAAATGGTACATTTTCAATAGTTTCATAAAATACTTTCAACTATTTTATAAAACAGTCCTGATATTTTAAGTAATTAATGTATTACAGAAATTTTGAAACATTGTTACTTGTAGCTTAACATAACCTCCTCGGCTCCGCCGCCTAACTCTGTGTAACGTGTGTGTGTGTCTACCTGTGTGCTGCACCTCTCGTTACACCTGTCCTGTTATCCATTCCACATGTGAAATATGTTGTGTTAGTCCTTTATTGGTGTTTGATGTGCAATACGGCTTGTTGCTATTGTTCTGCGTTCTTGCTGTTGTACCAATAAACGTTTGTATTACACCACAATCTGCCCTCACCCAGCATTACACAACTCAGTAATAGTTAACAGGAAATCAGCAGTGATCATGTATGGTGGGCTGTGAAGGGACTTTATGGATCTGAATTGCAATCACAGTTATATTTAAAGGGTTGGGCCTGGTTTCTGTGTCTCTGACCTCTGACCTCCTACATCGCATGAGCAGGGAATTGATGGGCTGCAGCTTGAACCCTTCCTGTTGTCATGGTTTCAGCAATGTTAAAGGCTGGGGCCAAGCCAGGGTTGTGTCCAACAGGAACAAGATCTATCTGCAAAAACTTCCCCAAGAGCTCCCTATGGGAAATGATGCAATTCCAACCAATTAACCATGGAACATAGCATCTCCAAGATGTATGGGAAGTTTTTTTGGAAAAAAGGATGCAAAGAAGTAGACCTATTTTAAAGTTATGTGGCTCAGTGCACATTCAAGATATGAACTTCAACAGAACAAACACAATTTCTGGACTGCAGCTTCGTAACTTTCTTTGGCTGAAGGATGGCAAGTATTTTACGAGTCCTGCCTGTGCTTGATTTATGGACTCCCATTCTGGTCTGTAGTGCCTAAGATACAGCCCAGAAAGAATGAGTTCTCTTCTAAAAGCTTCTGAATTTGTTCATCCCTCCAGATGAGTCTGTGCACATGCTTGGAGCTCCTGGACTCCTGCTTTTGTTTTTTTGTTGGTGTTTATTTTGGGGGGGAGGGTTGAATATCCTCAGAAATTCTGTCCTCAGAAATTAAATTCAAACCTTCCATGGGCTTTTTTTGTCCCAGGCATTCACAAATTGGCAGGAAGAGGAGGTCGGTGATCTCAGGAAGGTTTGTGGTCCATCACATTGTTTTCAATCTCCAAGTGCAAGAAGGTCCCCACTTTGGCAACTTTTAATAAACCCCAGTTAACCACCACTGGTGATATGTAGTCAGGTATCAGTCTGCCACAAACAATCCACTGACCTATTTTTCATGGACATTCACTGTTAGGAGGTGGTGAAGAGAGAGCATCATTCACCATGAGGAGGTGGTGGAGAGAGAGCATCTTTCCTACTCCTTCTGTTGTTATGTTTTTGTGATGGTGAATGTAAATCCAAGGACCTGCTCTTTCTCTCCTCTTGTTGCTGGAAATGTGATTCAGAGATGACAACAATGTTTCCATGGTGCTGTCCATGAACCAATCAGTTAAAAGGCTTGTGTCATTGTAATGGAATGTTATAGCAGCTAAAATCTATCAGAAGTGGTCTGAGATGGAGAGAGGTCTACCTTTTACTAAGAAGAACCCACAGAAATGTCTTTGTTAAAGCCTTGGCAGTAGGTTGGAATGGCATCCAGTTTCCTAAATTCCTTGAATTTAGTGAAAATCAAGTGAATCCAAGCGTATTGTTTAGTAAATTTTCAGTCCTCCAGCCTCACCATCTGAGAGTAATTTTCTGTTAGTAAAAATTTTTTTTCCCTGTGGTTTTTTTGTATTGTATTTATTAATTTCTAAACATATTATCAAATGAAGGAGACTGTAACAGCTTTTCTTGTTTCTTAGAGCTGGGTAACTCAAGGCAATCTTAGTCAGTGTAATTTGAATCTATTTTAGAATTTATTTGTCAGACCTTTCTGAGAAGGAAAACTGTGGTGTCTCACATTCATTTATAATCAAAGCAACAGCCTTTGTTTATATGAGATTTATTCTGGTTAAATACATGGAACTACCTTTCACTTCTCAGACTAAACGTACTATAACTTTTTTACTAGTGACTCTGATACAGTTGAATGTGGAATCCGTCTACTCTTCCAGATTTAAAACTAATAAAAAGAGGGTCACAGAAAGCATCATGCTAGCATTGATTTTCACTTGGTATGTCAAAGAAAAAATATATATCTTATAAACCATATACAATAGCATTATTCATTATTCAAAGCTCCATTGCATGATATCTTTTCAAGCAATTCAGAATATGTAACCTGAGGATTCGTCCCACGAGGCCTTGGAAGGAAGCTGGAGTCTTGCTGGTTCTCCTGGGCCATCTCTCCAGGTGTTGGCAGGTGCTGTTGGAGCAGGTCAGATATAAAGGTTGTGAATGACTCTGAGGCAGTACACCCAGTCAGGAGGGAGTTGATGATATGAAATCTTATTTCCATCCAGGCGCAGTATCTTCATCCGAGAATAGGACATTGGTCCAACTGCCTGGCACAGGTGGCTCACATTAAATTCTAGAAGAAATAACAAGTAAATCATAAAAAACATTAGACATACCAGTTTCACTGTAAGGCCTGGCATTCTGTATTTAAAGCTTTAATAATGATGAGAAAGCTGATCTATACAGCACATGGTGATTTAACCAGGTCTCATGTAATACATGGTGATTTAATCCATCTTAAATAACATGTAATACATGGTGTTTTTTTATGTATATCATGCATAGCGCTGGGTCTCGAGTATTGGAATTCAAATATTACATGCAGGGAACATGTTTGTACAGTTTTTGTTAAATTAACAGAGCTAGTAACGAAGGCTGGAGCAACAGACATTTTCTGACCATCCTCATCTTCTTTACTTAGAGAATTTACAGAACCAACTGTAGAGAAGCTCCACATTTGAGTTAAATCTGTGTACAGGCTCTGTGGCTCATGGTGTTGTTATGCCATTGGGAAAAGAAGGAGTCATGTTCCAGCTGAGTTTGACTCTCTGTGCTCTCTGTCAGCCTGGAACTACTGAGCCAGAGTGGTTTTGGACACTGCAAGAGAACGTCTGCTAACCGAATGGGTGTGTGTGACAGCCTTGTCTGCCCATGTTCGGATTTACTGTTGACACACATATTTGGTTTCATGTCTGTAGAAGGTCTCTTTTGGAAAATAGGCACACATTCCTTCCTCCTGCAAGCAGGGTTATGTGGATCAAAACATTCACCCTTTTTGAAGTAGAGAAGTCTGTCTGCATTTCTTGTTCTTCCGTCTGTCTGGTTTAGGAGGCCTGACCTGGCAGGTTGACATCTGAGCTCCTAACTCACAGCATCTGTTCAGAGCTGCGAGTTTAAAAACGGCCTGCTCATTTTTGCTTTTCTCAGAACTCGGCGGCTTTGTAAATGAGTCACAACTACTGATGAGTTTTTTTTTTGCTGATGACGACTGAGTAAACCTGTTAACTACAATTCAAAAATAGAGGTTCTGTTCCCCCGTTCAACACTGTGGGAATTGTAAGTGCTGTCTGCTGAAGAATTCTCCTGCAGAAGTTTTGTGCTGCTCGTGAGTGAAGGCGGAGTGCTCCCCAGACAAGGGGAGGGGGAAGGGAACAGTGAGTGCTTTTGGCACAGCAGGAATCCTCCTGGAGTGTTCACAGATGTTTCCAGATGCCCCCTCCCCTCCCCTTCCCTCCCACCTCATCAACTAAACCTACTTTCTCTCCCTGGCTGTCTCGTGTCTCTCTCTGGGTTGCTTGTAACTGCGACAAACACTTTAGAGAGAGAGGAAGACTTTTCTTTTCCCTCCAATCATGTCACATTTTCCATGATTTTTCTCGTGGACCATTCGGATCCGAGTGTTGATGCTCATGGGCCAAGGATGAGTTCATGAGTCTGACGGCATGGTTTCCTCTCAAACACAGCCGTCCAGCAGGCAAACACTGTGACAAATTTCAGTCGTCAGACAGCACAAGACCTTCAGGATGCATGAATTCCGGCCAGTTTATAACTAATGACCACAGAGTTGATTCTTCAGAAGAATGATGGCCTTGTGCAGTGTACATTTCTATGAATCCTTAAGCAGCTAATTTACTGTTGGACTGTCGTTGTAGTTATCAAGATCACTTGAGACTTCTTTCAGACTGCTTTGCTAAAAGTACTTGTTTTCCCATTTTATGGTTGGTAGTTTCAGGAATGGGCACTAGAGGGAGCTGCTGAGTGGGCCAGTGAAGACCAAGCCAGTCTCGGCATGTGCCGCTCATAGCAGGTGGTCACTGATTGCCTGTGGCAGTTGTCCCTGTTCTCACAGGTCCTTGTCTTTCTGCTGCTGGGTGTGCCAGATGTGAGTTATTATATCAGTCCTGTTTTACTAATGTTGAAACATGCATTATTCCCCATTCACTCCATTAATCGTTTAAAAGCTATAACATGATTATGTTTTAAATGTGTTATGACACAGTGCTCCTGAATCAATCATTTTCCTACATGGCTCAGGGCAGCCAACAAATCATGTCAGTTCAAGGGGCAACCTGCATTAACAAATGAGCCCTAATATTTCATGCATCGTCAGCCTGTGTTTTATTATCTCACCTCTGATGTCGTTGACCTCCAGGTAAAGGTACTGCAGAGTGGTGGGGACGACTGGGATTTGGGTGAGTTGGTTGTAGGAGAGATCCAGTTCCACTAGAGACGTGACGTTGAAGCTATTAGGGGCCAGAGCTTCGCTTCTCAGCTGATTGCGGCTGAGACGCAAAAAGCGGAGACCGCCGAAGCCCTGAAGGCTGTCCGATGACATGCCTGTTAGGAGGTTGCTGGAGAGGTAAAGCTGCTGAATAGATGAAGGCAGATGCTTGGGGAAAGTATCCAGGAGGTTGTGACTGAGGTCCATCAGGTTCAGGATGGAAAGGCCTGGTAATAAATATGGCAGATGTATGCAGCAGAACAATTCCGGTGTTTATGTTTACAAGTGTTGCAATAATTATTTTCCATGATGGACGAAATGTCTGAGGCCCACATGGATTTTTTTAAAACTTAAAAAATATATTTAAAAAGTGTTAGAGGGGAGGTTATTTGTTTGAGCTCAGTCATAAAGAGGAAGAAGGAAATCTTAACCCTAACCCTAACCCATCATATAAAAACTGCTCATGCAACAACACCACTGTCATAAATACCTTGGAAATCATCTTCTCCAAGAGTCTTCAGCCGATTGCCTTGCAACAGAAGCAGCTTCAGGTTGGTCAGATTCTGGAACGTTCCTGGGGAAATTTTCTCAATGTGATTGTATGCCAGTCTCAGCTGTTTGAGCGTACTGGGCAGCCCTGCAGGAACCTCTGTCAGGTTGTTATGATTGATGAAGAGGTTCACTAATCGGGTCAGACCGGACAGCAGTGTGCCGTCAAGCTTCTCGCTGAGAAGCTGGTTGTGGTCCAGGAACAACCAGCGTAAGCTAGTGGCATTGGCAAAGGCTTCGGAACCAAAGCCGCTGACCAGGTTACCCTGGAGGAAGAGGTACTCGGTCTTGGAGGGAAGGTCTGTGGGAATCCTACCAAGGCCCCTGTGGTCACAATACAGAGCACTGGGCCACTGGATTGGACAGTCACATTCCAGAGGGCAGCGCTGGGGGTTCACTGCCCGGAACCAACTTGGGTCCATCCGACCCCTCAGAGAGAACACGCTGGGCTCCCCCATGACCCGGTTGATCCACAGAGGCACGCCTCCGTAATCCACGTCTAAGGCTGCGGTACGCGTCGGCCCACACACCGATAGCATTAGAAGCAGCGGCATGATGTCCATTGGGTCACCTGTCAGCGTAAAACATAAACAGGCAGTAATAACACGTTGTGCCCCTCCTGCAGTTTATTATTAGAGGTGCACAGGATGCATCGTTCCAAACATATAAATCACAGGAAGCCTGATAAATGGCAGCTTCCACACATGCCATCCTGGAGACAGCAGTGCCGGTATTGTCATGTTATTCTCTCAGTTGCTCATCAGCTGTGGAGGTATGATGGAGGTGATTTTTCTTTATCCATTTTTAAACAATGCTATTTTAATTTTCTATTCATTCTTTTAAATGTGTCAGTTTTATAATGCACAGACAGATTTTGCAATCAGACCTAAATGGCTGAAAAACAAAGACTCTCTAACATTACGTCATCTTTTCCATCGCCCTTCGGCCAGAAACAGCCTAATCGCAAGAAACAGATGACAATTTCATTCACGTGTGTGTCAAGGCGGTGCATACCTCTACGTTCTCAGCTAGCCGGCAGTATTGGTTTTGCAGAGGGCCCCCCGTTAGAGAACGTCTGCCTGGCTTCTTGTTGCAGCAGCTGATGCAAGTTAACACACGCCGTCTGTGCGGGCAACCTGCAGACGTTAACCAGCCACTGAAGCATCCGCACTCTTTTGTGACTGAGACCCCCACGGTCTTGCATGAGTCTCGCCCAGCACCTCACCCATCTTTTACTCCCCCCCAGCCCTGCCTTGGCAGGCTGTGTGCAGCAGCGGCTCAGTGGGAAAACCATCCGCTGGAAAAAACCCGAAGGGAATGTTACTTGGATTTGCGCCCAGTGCATCGGGACAAAACGAATGTCTGTTGCTTAGTTGCCATACAGAGAAAGTTCTAGAGATGTCATTCAAATATGTATATTGCTTGCATGGTGTGTGATTTTCTTTCTTAACTACTAAATATCATTCACATTGTAGTTATAAGGTTAATAATAGAAGGTTCCAGTATTAAATAACCAAAATAAACTAAACATGTGAAATTTTACAGACTACAGAAAGCTATTGAACGTGTATAGGAAAAAAAAATATTCAGAAATTCCCCTTCCGCACTGGGACAGCGACTATTTAAACTCCAAACACAGGAACATGGAATATGGTGCAGAGTCTGGGTCTGCAAAAGAGTTTGACTAAGCAGAGCTTGACTGTGCGGCGGAGAGGACTGTGCGGTGGAGAGGAGTGTGTGGCGGAGTGGAGTGTGTGTTCCTGAGGGTGCGCTCCCACCACACATGCACACTCACGTGGCAGGCTTACTCAGGACCGTGTGATGCAGTCGGAGGGGGTCCTGGGGAGCCAAACAGACCCTGCACCCATGCCTCTGTGCTGTGCCTGTGCTTTAGCTGAGGAAACCCTCCTCAAGAGCCATGAGGATGACAGTGTTTCAGGGCTGTGAAAGGGGAGAGCAGCCATAGCGCCCCCTACCAAACAAGCGAAACATAACAATAACTATTTTGCTTTATTTAAGAGATTTATGTGTGAAAACAGGCCAGTGCATATGGCCTGTATTTATCCAGAGCTGCAGAAACTTTAAGCAACAGAGGTAAAGTCCATTTGTCGTTAAATATCCTTTATACAATTACTAATATTTTTTATTTTTTCTTCAAAAGTAAAGTATTTATTCAGTGTGGGTAAAATGGCCTAAAGCACCTAGAAACCTTTTCAATGTTACGTCTTCACTGTAGAGTAAGGCTTGCAACTTTCTGAAACTGCAGGCTTAAATTTAACATGTTCAAATTAATTTGAAAGTGTAAAATGATTTGACAGGTCTGCTAAATGCCAGTCAGTACTGAAATGGGACATACTGTGCCAAATTCCTGACTGTGTATTTAATGCTGGATACAGTTTCAAAGTCTACAGCATAAATTCAGACCCCTTCTCATATATTGACAGAACCCCAGATCCCCTGAGTGATACTACTAAATATAGATAGATCATAGACCATTTAATAATAAATCACTCTAAATCATTCAGCCTTCAATAGTCTGGAAATCATTATACAATTTAAATGGATAAGTCATGAACATTTTGCTTTGGTCCTTAAATGTAAGTCCATAAATGTAAGTCCATAAGTGTGGGACACTGCCTGAAGCATTACACTGTTTACCGAATGTCTGTTTAATACATTGTGTTAGCTTTGCGTTGACTGAATTTCCACTTCATAATACATTATAATGCATAATAATGTTATAATAAAACAGTGTTTTTACCTCTACACACAAGAGGATTTGTGAAATTAGGACCCTTTACCAGAATGTCTAGAAAATATTGACTTAAACCTGAAAGTATTGCATTTTTTCTCAAAGCAGCATAGTGAAAAAGTAGCACATGCCATTCCCTTCAGAAACACAGTCATCTGTCAGTGGCAGCCTGATTTCTTTTCCATGAAGGAACCATACAGTGTTTTTAAAGCCAGACCCTCAGTCTACAGAGTAGCCCTTCACACACACACACACACACACACACATACACACACATACACACACACACACACACACACACACACACACACTGCTTTTAGATCCAAAGCCTCAGAACTAGGAAGCAAAACAAGTAATCCATGAAAAAAGTTTAGTCATTTTCTGTCAAACCTGTATGTTTAAGCATGAGGATTTATCTTTTATGTAGGGGAGAATAATTTATAATTCTAGCAGTTTGTAAGTGTGTGTGTGTGTGTGTGTGTGTGTGTTTTAGGTGGAAAATTCTAAAGTCAACTTTTTTAAGGTCAACAAGTTTTACATTTACATTTTGATTTGCAACACAACAATGATTTTGAATCTCCAGTGAAGTCCAAGCTAATGTGAACATTTTCATTTTATTGTCCAGTTCCTGTATCCTGAGGAACAAGTCTGTACATAACAACATGAGCAATGAGATTGTTTTTGTTCACAGGCCAAAACCAGCCGTGTGTGAGCTCGTCATCTCCGCCGGCGCATTCCTCTCCCTGCAGCCGTGAGGTCCTG
>JAOYMR010000018.1:1534538-1549994 GCA_025802075.1 Tenebrosternarchus preto | reverse complement strand
TCTCTCCTGTACCACCATTCCTCTCCCTGCAGTCGTGAGGTCCTGTCTCTCCTGTACCACCATTCCTCTCCCTGCAGTCGTGAGGTCCTGTCTCTCCTGTACCACCATTCCTCTCCCTGCAGCTGTGAGGTCCTGTCTCTCCTGTACCACCATTCCTCTCTCACCCCATGACTTCGTCTCTGCAAAAGATTGTCAGACATCAAACTCTAACCTCCTACGTGTAACCATTACCTAGACATTGCCATTTGATTTTTTTTTAATCTTTGTACACAAACAAGCGACAAACCTCTGTGTGTGTGTGTGTGTTTATGTGTGGTTTGTATCATGCATAAGCACAGTAAAGTAGGTTTTCCTGTTTGCCGGGTACCTACTAACTAGTTCTGTGTTTCGTTTTCCTCTTACCTGGCTTGTGACGGGGCTCTGGGGATGGGGGAGTTGGTTGCGGTCGTCCTGGAGCAGCTCAACAGAGTCACAATGCCAGAGCAGACAGGTGTTGTAGGTGTTACTCAGTGCTCCGCACACATAAGAACTGACTCATCTCGTGTTCTCACTCTCCGCAGTTCCACTACTCAACAAAAGACCTGCTCAGTCATACAAAGACAAATGTGGCACCAGTTACCAACAATTCGAATGGGCTACGAATCTGTGGTAGATGTCTTGAAAGAAATAGCACTCATTAAGACCTCACATTTACTCTCTGCAATAAACGTCAGTTTGAAACTGCATGTAAACCACATAACATTAGGTTTTAAAACTACAGATATTACCACTAAGTATCTCTGTAAGTGAAGTGAGGCAGTTTTCATGAATGTAGTCAAACTCATGGGGGCTTCTGCCCTCATTTATTTTTTAGCGAGCTCATTTGGCCCTTCCCTCCAGAGTAGTGCAGACAGCTCACAGAGAAACAATGAGTCAGGAGTTGGCCGCAGATTTGCTCAGCTCTGCCCCACGTGATCACTAGAGGGCACCACAGAGACCATCAGATCATACTGAAGACAGTTTAAGCACGTATGTATTTGATCATCAACTGTATTACAAGGAGTTTCCCTATTTTGTTACTCATGTGTTTCTAATCTTTTATTTGCTTTTCTTTATGTTTTGGGAAAAGGAGGATATGCCTTTGAAGAGATTGTAATTGCTACCATCTGTGTATGCAGGAAGTGTATACCCAGTCTGGGAGGAATTGTATATATTTGATTGCACAGTGACAGGAAGCTTGGCTTTGGTTAAATACAGCTGTGAGGAGACTCAAGTAATTAACTTACCCAAGCTCTTCTGTCACTTTATAAATCATATGCAACTTCTAAAGATGTTTATGAAGGGTGAACAATGAAAAGGGCAACATATAGGCACAGCTGAAGATTAATGTGCTTGGTTTGTTTAACCAGTCAAAGTAGCCCAATAGCAGAACCGAGAAAGAGAGATGTTTTCTTAGTTTTTATTATCTCCCTAGGGTATGTTGTTATGGCACATTGCTATTCTGTATGTGTGTGTGTGTGTTTGTGTGTGTGTGTGTCTTGTCTGTTTGGTCTCTTATTTTGGAATCAAATCCAAATGTTTCTGCAATGAAACAAAAACAAGAAAATATTTCTTTAGAAATATTAGAAAATAAAATGTCTCCTGGTCAGCATTACAACATCAGATGTCTAACAGTGGGTCAGAAATATGAAGAACTGGACAGGTCCATGGTCCTGAAATGATCCATGCCTACTGGCTAAAGAATCTAGGAGCTCTGCTTTTCTAACAGAACACATGAACCAGCCTCTAAATATCAACTCCCATCTGGGCTGTCAAACGCAAAGAAGGACTGTGCTGGTCATGCAAGACTGCGACAAGGTCCGAACACCATCCGGCTACAGACCAGTAACCTGCCTGCCCACCACACGGATGCTCCTGTCAGGATTACTAGTAGCTACCAAGCTGAATGCACTTGCGATTGAGCCCATGGGCACTGCTCAGAAGGGGACTGGCACTGGAGGCTCATTCACCAGGATTCCAGATAGACCAACGCCAGACAGAACAACTTAACCATTGTCTGGACTGACAACAAGAAAGTATATGACTCAGTGCCACACACGTGGATTTCCAAATGCCTAAACCCTGTATAAAGTCAACAGGATAAAAAAGGGACTTCTGAAAGACAACTGCCCAGGTCATCATAAAGTGTAGAATATATCAAGGAAATGCACCTTCCCTACTGCTGTTTGGCACAGGCCTGAGCAGTCAGATCAGCAGTAAGAGTGGGTATGGGTACAGATTCAGGAGCAAAACTACCATCAGGCCAGTATACCAAAATAGAAAAGGGACATTAACTCACCGAACCACCAGACCAGGGTTTACAGCAAAGAATGTCATTACTGGAACATCATTATGGCTAGAGAAGTGTCATTGGTCTGATTTTAAAAAACAGGGAAAGCAAGTATGACAGAAGGAATTGAATTTCTAAAAGGGCGTATATCAGACCTCAGCTGAGGAGGCACTGCCTCGGGCAGATGGGGGGATGTTTTCATGGAAGCAGAAGAATACACCACCAACAGAAAGCTGAGGTGGCTGACAGAAGAAAATCCTATCAGTGGCTGAAAAGGGGAGTACTGAAGGACAACACAGAGTTACCAATCATGGCCAGAACAAATCAAGCACTAGGTTGATCTAAGCAGAGGTATTTAACAACAGAGACGTCCAAAGATGCAGATTGTACAAAGAAGTCCCAGAGACAATCTAGCACCTAGTAGCAGGATACAAGATGCTGGCAGGGCAAGCATAAACTGAACAGCATAACCAAATGCTAGGGATTATATACTGTGATATATGCACCCCAAGTCCAAGTTGGAAGAATCACAGAGACTGGAAGGCTAAGGTCATGTAGGACTGCCAGATCCAGCCAGATAAACAAGCAGTGGCAAACTAACCAGACACTGTGATAGTGGACAAGATGCAGAAAGCAATAGTGGTAATAGGTATGGTAGTCCCAAGTAATGGAAACACCCAAACGAAGGAATCTGAGAAGTGGAAAAAATACCAGCAACTGAAAGAGAAAATAGAGAGAATGTGAAAAATTAAGTTTGTTCCAGTGGTGATGGAGGCACTTGGGCCAGTGACCCCTAAACTGGAGGAGTGGCTCCAACCGATCCCAGGAATGACAGCATCAGTGTTAATCCAGAATATTCCTAGGAACAGCAAAATTCCCATAGTTCAGGTAGAACCAAGGGTGAAGAAAAAGTATATGACTGCCCCTGAGTGAGTTCTCAGATACTTTCATTCATTAGTGTTGCACTGAATTAAGCCCATGACACCTTCAGAAGTTTCAGCAGAAGTCTGGCATCACAGCTCCATCTCCGTAAACCTCACTTTTAAACAAAGCATACATACCCTTTTAGATGTAAACCCACATTAGCCTCCCTGGTGACTAAAGTGTTAATGTGTGCTCAGTGCCGGCAATTTACAATACACTAAAACCACAACATACCAACAGCAAACGCATGTAAAAATTCCTGTGTCAACCTTCCAGTGGTTGGTCATATCTTTTCTCCTAACACCTGGATCTTGCTTCAACTTTGGAGTAAAGGTGAGCTCATTCATGCATGTGCTAGTGTTCATTGCTTCTTTGGTCCATTAAATCAGCAGGTCTCCCATGTGCAGTGTGTGTGTCGTCCACTTTCTTGACTGTTGATTCATCCCAAATGTTGATACAAATCCAAGTCTGCTGTATAGGCAAAGAAATGATTAGTTATGGAAATAAATACCTCTCTGTAAAAGAACCTCTAGTATTACAATTGTGTGTGTTTTGATTGTGATTTTTTTTTTATTGTGGTTTGATTGTGTTTTATGTTTTGATATGGCTCTGAGTAAGTGTTAAGACTTGTGTTTTATATTCTGTAGTGACCGTTTAAGGGTCAGTGATTTATGTTACAGGCATAGTCATCCTGCTTGCGGTCACCAAATCAAAATGATGAAATGTAGTATTGTCCTCTCAAAGTAATATAATTAACCCCATTTGAACAAAATGTCACATCAAGATGCACCAACTGCATTGTAAATGCTTCTAAGCACTCACATCTCATTGATTATATCAACAAACTCATGCAAATGTAACCTAGCACATTAAACACATTAAAGCCTGTTTTTTTATGTGGCCCCAAAATTACTACTATTACTACAAAATTACTACTATTACTACAAAATTATTACTATTACTACTAAATTTCAACTTACTACTAATTTTATGGAAAAAAAAACAGACTTGAAAATGAAGCATACTAGACAAATAATAAGTTCTGAGCAAGTATCAGAAATACTGATTCATAATCCTAATCTTTGATCAGAGTGTGAAGATTTGTGGAACATCCTCCATACTTCATGGTGAACCTCTTTAGAAGGGCAATATAACAGGGATGGAGTTAGGACACAAAGGAGTGTTTTTCATCTGTCTGAAATCAAGTGCTGTCATTGTAACATACTGGATAACATACTGAGACCCAAACTAACAGATACTATACGTCACATGCTGATGTCAGCTGGCTTGTTGTATGGTGTTCAGCATAGTACATAATAACAATCATAAAACTATTTTGCGTTTCTAGCATCAAGTGTCTGAGTGAATATGAGTGAAGGATGACGGGCGTAAAATCCCAATGTATTTATTGCTGTCTCTCTATGGTCCTATATAACACTGTCTTAAACAACACATGCCCAACCCAACCCCTCATTCAAAGGGCCCTAGCGCATCTCAACTGGAGAGACTTTACCATGTGAGGTCAGGAAACACTAGGAATGTCAAGTGCTTCCTGATGTTGGTCCAGCTCACACCAGATGGGACAAGACTGGGTCCACTGCCTACCCTGGACTGGAGCAGGAACTGGGTGGGAACCATTGCAGTCACTGCTGGTGTAGGATTTCTCTGGGCCACTGCCAGAACATAAAACCACTGCTGGACCTGGTAAGCTCATATCACGTACCGTGTAAGTGTCACTGCTGTGGTGCTGATGTTTTTACAGTCAGAAACCAACAAGTGGTCCTGTGGTCATGACGACCACTGAGGAATGAGCAAGAACCTGGATGACACCTATAATATGCTCCTGTAAGACTGGTCTATCAAATTAATTGACCAATGAATATAAGCAGAAGATAGGTGTTTCTAACAAGGATAGATGGGAGAGTGGATTGCCAAACCACTGGAAATAGGATTCACTGGATAATGTGCTTTAGAGTATAAAGACACAGGAAGCCCCACCTGGACCCTTGCCTTTATTCTGGTAGTAATCTATAGCCAGGTCCCTTTTTTCAGCGCTAACTTCAGGCATTTACTTATCTAAAAACATCTGTCTGCTCCAGGCAGGCATTACTGGGGCCTCAGACAAAAGGGAGGGTCCAGGCATTCCACGAGCAGACAGGACATGCAGATCAGGGAGCCCCGGGCTCGAAGCTTCGCGCAGAGCCTGTGGAATGAGTTTGGTGTTAAGTTGAACTTTTCACCAACCGTGTGTTGAAGGAGAGCGTGAGAGTCATTTACCTTACAGTGTCTTTCACGCCTGAGACAAACTTGGCCACCGCTTCGTCCTGGTCTCATGCAGAGAGTGGAAAGTCCATTTTTGTTCTGCAGACGTTGCTCTGTGGAATAACGCTTAAGTTCTGCACTTGGGGGCTGGTCAGTCACCTTGGCTTTGGACTTTAACTAGAACATGAACATTTTGTGAGGTATCATGCAGGTATTGTGGCTGTCCTTTTACTGTCCTTCTTTCTCTGCAGAAGGGAAATTATATTCTACAGACCACATTGAGTTAGTAACCTAGCACATTTAACACGTTTAACACCATAACAACATTCATTAAGGTTCAGCTGGACACAACTAAACCAGGAAAATGCTATAATCAGTGCTAGAGATTTTGCTGTGGGCAGTTCACTGTTGTTTCTTATCAAGTCCAGGCCAGCTGTTGGGTTTGGGTTTCCCTGTTTTGAAAAGTTCAAAGCCTTCGCACCAGGGGAGACAAAAAAGAGGCGAACACAGGGAAACGGCCTTTGCTGGGTAGTTGACGAGGGTCGGTCAGTCACACGGGCGAGGTCAGCTCTTGCCGTAACAAGAAGAACACGAGGCGTAAAGGAGGAGATGTGGGTAGAGGGTTCTGCCCCAGCTGGGAATGAGTCTTCACAGCTCCACTGCACTGCTGAAAAGGGGGCTGAGGATGGAGAGAGAGAAAAGAGCAGTCATAGGATGAGGTTTAGTAGGGGGGTTTCAGGCGGGTGGAGGAGGGTGGAGGAAAAAACCTTGAAGGGTCGAGGGGAAGTGTGGGGGGGGGGGCTTACACAGTGTTTGGCAAAGTCACTCTTCGCAGTGCTACAGAAGTTCACAGTGAGACAGGACGAAAAAGGAGGGAGTGCCTCTTCACTTCAGCAGGTAGGTGTGTTCCTATGTAATCTACCCTTTTTCTTTATAGTGTTTTATTTCTTTTTTCTGCATCAGGACAAACCTGCTCAGCATTTCCCTCCACTTTATGTATTTGGTTCCAAGCAGTGTCCATCTCAGTGGCTGGATTCATAGTTTTTGCATGTACTGCATGTATTTTCCACTGTACTTCAGCTTGAAAATAAAGTGGAAAGTTAAACGCTTTGCAGCAATGGCTGCGTCCCCTTATTTACACTCATTTATTTTATCTTGATGTTTAACAAAATAAATACTAGGGAGGAGAACTTTTTCTCTTTGTTTAGCAAACAGACCTTTGTGAACTTTGCACTTATATTTAGCGCCATTATAAAAATATTTCGTATTTTTATTGTATTAAATTCTCATTTAAATATTTTGTGCGCTTTACTCCCAGTTTTTGTGATATACTAACAGATATCTGTGACTCTCTGCAGTTTTCTACATTGTGTGCCCTCTTTTTCAGTTTTTTCTGTGCATTTTTCCTTAATTTGTTTTTTGTTTATTTGAACATCCGTGACACGAGACAAGTTGATTAAAGTAGCCATTTCCTCCTGCAGCTCCAGAGTCTCCTGTTTGTACCACGATGCGCCTGGCAGCTGTCCTGCTGGCCGTGTGTCTTGTGCACCTCTCGCTGGCCCAGGAGAGAGACCCGTTCTTCTGGATCTACAACCCCATCGCAGCCCTGCGCGCTGACACCACTGGGGGAGACTGTCCTGCTGAGTGCGATTGCCCTCCAACCTTCCCCATTGCCATGTACTGCGACAACCGGGGCATGAAACAGGTGCCTTACATCCCGTCTCGCATGAAGTACGTCTATCTGCAGCACAACCGGATCACGGAAGTGCCGGACGATGCCTTCGGCAACGCCACCGGCCTGGTGTGGGTCATGCTGCATGAGAACAGCATCGGCACGGTGGGTAAGAAGGCCTTCAGCAGCCTGGAGCACCTGGACCGCCTCTACCTGAGCGGCAACAACCTGAGCAGCGTTCCAGCTGGCCTGCCCCGAAGCCTACGTGACCTGCGCCTGAACCACAACAACATCGGCACGGTGCCGCCCAACGCTTTTGAAGGCATGGACAACCTGACCGTGCTGTTGCTCAACAGCAACGCCATCCGGGAGGTGGGCGGCTCGTTCAAGGGACTCAGGTCCCTCACACTGCTGGACGTCAGCAACAACAAGCTGAAGAAAGTCCCGGACAACCTGCCCGACATGCTGCACCAGCTCTACCTGGGCTTCAACGCCATCGACAGCGTGCCAGGAAATTTCCTCAACCACTTTACCAACCTGCAGTATGTGCGCTTGTCTCACAACGAGCTCACAGATAAAGGAATCCCCACCAGCACATTCAACGTGACTGGGCTGGTAGAACTGGATCTCTCGTTCAACAAACTGGAGCGGATCCCTCTGGTCAGCACCAGTCTGGAGCACCTCTACCTACAGGCTAATCAAATCAAAGGTACAGCTGCGGTCAGTTTGCTTCTGTGAAGTAGATGTGGGCTTTTTGATGAAGAACAGCTGTTTTTTGCACTTAACCTTCTAATGATGTCTTGTGAAGAGAGAGAGTGTTAAAAGGTTCTTCTCTCTCAGGGTCCTAGCAGTGTTTCATAAAAAAATTTCTATGCAGGAAATTTGAGAGCAAAAATCTCCAACATCCCACTTTGCCAGACTCATCTGAAGTGCTCTGAAACAAAGAGCTCTTATGATGTTTTTATTAACATGTTCCAGGTGTATTCAGCGATATATATAAGATTCTCCAGTTTGTTGTATCTGCATCTGTATTGTAGCTGTGAAAACAACACTGAAAGAAAAATTGATTGCACTACACTCTGTTGTTTGTTTTACTTTAGTGCTGATTATGGAAATTCAAGGCTCATTGGCAATAGCTTGCTTCAGATTTCCGTAATAATAATAATGAGAATTATTTTCTTGTGTATGAATCACATATGGTCCTCAGGAAAGTAAACTTGCTTGTGGGCTAAGATAGTGGTTCCCAATCCAGTCCTCCATGTCTAGCAGACAGTTCCATGTTTTTGCTCCAACCTAATGAGTTGGAAACCTTGGCACAGCAAAAACATGGGACCTCCTGATAGGCCCTGGTGGGTTAATTTATTATTTTAGTAAAATATGATTCAGAGTAACATGGCTGATTCCTCCGATTTTAATCTTAATAATAATAAATGTAATACATACATAAATAACTAAAAATGTTGTTTAGTAATTTCTTCTCTAAAACTGATTTGTTACAGAGTTTACCCTGGGCAGTTTCTGCAGCGTGGTGGACGTGATGAACTTCTCCAAACTGAAGGTCTTGCGTATGGAAGGCAACGAGATTAGTCATGCTGACTTGCCCTCTGATTCTGCTCTCTGCTTGCGTCTTGCTGCAACCATCGCCGTGTAATGGTTTCAGTCAGCCAGCAGAGGGCAGCATTGTCCATTTCTCTTCTGTTTAGTCTCCTTTGTAACTAATCGACACGATATGCGATCTTTTCTTACCGATCTGTTTGTTGTTTTTTTAATAATATTTTGAATGTGAAATTTCTTTATGTTGATATAGATTTCTCTTTTAGATGTGAAAGAAAGAATGTGTCTTTTGTTCATGTGTTTCCAAGTGGTTGGAAAAGGGAAAAGAGAAAAGAGACAAAAACCAAAGGAAGGGCAGGAACACTAGATTGAAAGGAGATGTGTGTGTTAGACAAAGATATATTTATGTGGGTTTTTTCTTTCTTTTAAATATTTTCATGTACATTTAGTTTATTATTACAAATGCGTGCGTGCATGCGAGCGTGCGAACGTGCGTGCGGGTGTTTGTGTGTGTGCACGTGTCTCTTTGTCGTTACGTGTTTTTTTGCATGGCTGTCTCCACCTGGTACTGTTTTCAACACTGTGGTTAGCTGGTCACAGTTAATTGTTGATGGTCAGTTGATTTTGGCTTACTCTACGTGTACTCTGCCTGAACACGCGTGAGTTCAGGAGTAGTTGAACAAAAATGCTGTGAGTATTTATTGAGCTTATGGGCCAGGGAAAATCTCACCTACAGGCACACCTGGTAAACATGTGCTCTATGGCATTTCAAAACTATTAACATACAGTTCTGTCTGTGAGTAATTTTAAACATTCATTGAGGAAAAAAATTATTGAGAAAGCACTACATTGCATTCAGTGTATTAAGGATCTTTGTTTTTACATGTCTGGAGACCTTTAACTTGAGTTAATAAATGTAATACTTAGCTAAATAACCAAAAATGTCTCGTTTAGTCACTTATTCTGTAAAACTACTCTTGAGAAGACACAGACTATGAGCAAACACTTGGTCTCTTTGCAGTGGAAGATTAAATGCAAAGCATTATTAAGCAAATGTATTTAATTAATTAATTTGGCTGACACCTATTACCACCTATTCACCATAGATGCCAATGACCTTTGAACAGGAACATATGAGTAATGGAGGGTCTAAAAGACGCAGTGTTTTCTTTATAGTTAATCTTTTTTTCCTGGGAGATCACAGTGTACATATACAGTGTCTCAACATCCAGGAAATGACTGAAGTGTGCCATAATACTTCACTTTCTGATTTAAAATGGATGGTTTTATGGTTGGGTAAAGCTTACATACATTTTATATAAGTTTTAAACAACGTAGGCTGTATGGATGTAATTGCAGAAAATAATACAGTCAAGGCAGTGGTGGGTTTTCACCATCAAAAGGCATTTTTGTCTGCAGTTTAATTTTCATCCTGATAGAAAACCTAAACATTTACCATTGCTGAGAATTCAGAATTATTTGCAAAATTCTTAGCAGCAGGTTTGTCAATGTCCAGTGTGTTTATATAGACATGTTGTCACTAAGCAGCTTTACAAATGTATTTATCCGGATACCTAATGAACAAGTAGGGGGTGAAGGTGGCAAGGAAAAACTCTATAGGTGGAATTAAGGAAGAAACCTTAAGAGGACCAAGACTCCAGAGGAAACCCGTCTTCCACTGGGCAGTTTTGAGCACAAGTGGTGATGGTATGATTCTCCTTTGTAGCTAACAGGGAGTCCATATCAGTCCTTCAGGCACTATTTAGAACATTAGGACCATGCCCAAAACATAAATAGATGTAATATTCATGTTTTGATTTTTATTTAAAAATGAATGTTTAATATAATATTCTAGTTTAGCATCATACAAAGATTAATACAGTTTTACAATCGTCACGGTGCACCCAGCGCCAGGGACACGCCCACTGCAGATACACACACCCCTCTTGTTCGTTCCCACTCCCCCACTAAACACACCTGACCTTTCTTAGCTTCTTTTGTCCTCTAGCTCTGTTTAAGCCCGCAGGTAGCGTCCACCGGTGCTGCGCGTTCGCCGAGGCCTGATCAGAGGCGCAGCTCTGCGAACTGCTGACAAAAGTCAAGCTTTCCGCCTTTACTACGTTCTCTGCGTTTTGCTTCCGCTTGCTACATTTGTGTTCGAGGTTAAAGCTACTCCTACTCTCACCGCGACTTCCTTGCCACCGTCACAGCAATATGTTGCAAGGATCTATAAATTGCATGTGCTCTGTGATGCGTTAGAATACCATGGAATAACAGTAAATCACAAAGTGTTTCAGTACAAGCATGCTTGAGATAATACAATGGGAAGAGATTCGCAACCGTTACTGTATGAACATTTTAAATGTCAACATCAAATACATAAAATATGATCAAACTGGGCAGGTTGGTCAGCCATAGAAACTAAGTACCAAGCACATATTAATCATTTGACTGGATGGAGGATGTGAAATCAGTCTCTTATCAGATGAGAAAGAGAACTGTGAGGCCAAGTCTTTACAGATGTCATGACAAGGCAGTGCTATTTTTTCTACACTTACGTTATTTCTAAACATGGAGCAAAATGTCCAACGCAGTGGTCAGCCATCATCGTTGACTTCATGTTGACGTGAGACTTGAGGCCATGTGTCATTTTCAGAAGGAGTTCTTTAATAACACCTTTGTCATGTGTATAATAACATGCGTCATCCCACAAGATTATTGAGGGTTAAAACGAATTTTACTGGCCACACCACCTAAACATTTTGGAATGGGTTGGATACATCATGTCCTTTTATTTTCTTATCAGGGATGACAGAATTCATGTACATAGTGTTTTTCACTTGGGTGTAATAGAACAGTCAGGCAGGTCAGCAACACAAGCCAAATCCAAGGCATATCTATATTCAATATGCAGACACACACACACACACACACACATATATATATATATAAAATAAAAAAGGGCCTTTATATCCTGAGAGTCCTCAGGAAAAAGTTGCTTCACCTCTCTCCAGTAGTGGATAGTGGACGTAACCAGCATGTTTCTGTTGGTAGATCTGTGAGCTGTTGACCAAACACACCTCAGCAAGCTAGAGATGGAGTTCTAGAAGCTGGAGCTCTAGATAGTCCTAGAGATGGAACTCCAGAGATGGAGTTTTCTGGTATACCTGAAAGGAGAGCACTGAAGCAGTTCATGTGAGTAGTTCAGGTGAGTCTACACAGAAGTTGATACATTGTATCTATGTTGAAATAATGGGGTATAGAATACGAGATCAATAAAAACATAGAGTTGAATGTAATAAAGACTGGTTCACAACAGAGGAACAATAGGCTGGAGAACAGTGGACTGGAGTCTCCCCTGCTGGGTTCCCCACTAACATTTACACTCAGGTTCATGTTTAAACTAAACATGGGCTATACATCATCTTGGACTAAAATGGAAATGTTCAATGGAGAAATCTGTAGTGTAGCTGAGTCCAAAACGACTTCAAGGTCTTGCTGAAGAGAACAGTGTTTTTTCAGTGGACACCTTATTTTTGCTTTAATAATAACTTTGTGTCATTTCTTGTATGACTCATGACTGATTATGTCAGTCTCACAGTATTTGGTCATCAAGGCAGTTTGCGTACATGTGTGAAAACTATGATTATTTGATGGGTAACAACACAGAATTTCAATGGTCACACCCATAGCTTTTTTAGTAGTTTTTCAACCCTACTATTAACAATTGAAGTAATTAATTAACTGAAACACTATATTTTGGCAATGCTAAAGTTTAGGACTATGATGGCCAAATGTATAGAAGTACAGATCAATGCACAGTCAATTCAAAGAGTTAGAGTCTGCTACTTCTGCTATGCTATACTCTATTCACAAAAATAAACAAATAAATGTTTTTTTTAATGGATGTCAAGTTGCATAATTCTACTCAGGGTGAGCTTTCAGTGATAAGAAACCGTTGTGGTTTGTCTATTTCAAAGTTATGTGTTAAAAATAACACACTCAGATTTCTAGGATAAAAACTGACCTAAAACACCTCCCTTTAGATTACGGCAGTCATGATAAGATGAACTATTGAACTTTGCGTACAAATCACATGTGGTGACATAAAAAATCACATGTGATCTAAAACCACCTGTGTTCATTTTACAACTGCTTCTTCCTGTTAGTTTGCTGTCAACAGTTTTGTCAAGACAGGAAAAAATCTTCTCAGGGGGAGGGAGAAGGGGGGTGGGTATAAAACAGCTTTAATGCATGTTCATGTGCCACAGATACGCTGCTTCCCAAGACACTGATGCACCATGAAAGACTTTGGGCTTCACAACATCACAGGTTTAGTGTTCACAAACTCCGCTGCAGCTGATGAGGTAAGAGGAGCGTCAGGTTTACACAGCTTTTGGCTTGTTTGGTAGCCAATAATAAAAGTTTGCATTTGCTTTTGAACCCGGTCAACTTTCCTTATTGTTCAGTTGTTTTATTATGTGTCTGTTTGAAACATTTTATTTTGTGAGTACATTTGTATTGGATTGCTTTAGGAAAGCAGTACTGGTAAACCCCCAGACCCACATGCTGAGAGCAGGAGTGAGCATGGAGACAGAGAGACCTGGAGCAGTAAGAGAGAGTATCTGCTTTCTATGATTGGATATGCAGTGGGTCTGGGAAACGTATGGAGATTCCCTTATTTGACATACCAACATGGAGGAGGTGAGTAATAGCCCTTTCAAATTGGCATTAATTTTTCAGTATATCTCTATATTTGTTTTATACCACATCATTTTAAAAGTCATTTGAAATTGTAAAATGCTCATACAGTGCTATGTTGTATTCTCACGTTTCTAACTTGTCCTAACTCTTCTCAGGGGCCTTCCTGATCCCCTATGTGATAATGCTGGCTGTTGCGGGGCTACCACTGTTCTTCATGGAGAGCTCCTTCGGACAGTTCTGCAGCCAGGGACCCATTAAAGTGTGGAAAGCTGTGCCAATACTGCAAGGTGACTCAGAGTGAGGTCCAAATCTCTAGACCTCGATATTTACAGTATCAGTGTCTTCCTGGAAGCATGCAGTGAAGGTTTAAAGCTGAGCTGGTTGATACAAAACCATTGCACTCTTTGTCTGAAACCCATAACCACAACTAGAGTCGTTTGCCTGGTGGACTTGAGTCTTTTTTACAATTACATTTACATTTAAGGCATTTAGCAGATGTGCTTATCCAGAGCGACTTAAAAATGGAAACAAACGTTTTGGGAAAATAAGTAAGGTTGGCGTGGAAATTAGTGGAACTGAGTCTGAACATGTGTGCTCATGCTCAGACGTAGGTCTGGTCTGTTATGTCAGTAAAGGAATTATTCCTTTGTTATTATATGTCACACATGTCTTTTTTAATTAGTTATAATTGAATTGAATTGTTTTTTGGTTATAACTGAATTGAGATGACTAACCAAGGATATTTTATTAGTTATAATTGAGTTTAATTTTTATTAGTTATAATTGAATTGAGATGACTAATTTAGAATATTTTATTAGTTATAATTGAATTAAATTCTTTATTAGTTATAGTTTAATTGAGATGACTAATATATGTAATATATGTAATATAATTTTGTACATTAACTGAAACACCATGTGCAGTTTTTACACATGTAATCATGTGTAAAATCAGTAATCATATCAATCTCATAATATCTTGTATTTGTTATAATAAATATTGCAAAAAGGCCCTTTTGTCCATAATAACGATGTTCCTCACTGTGTTAAAGGTAATGCAAAGGCAGGCCTATATAATTCAGAGCAGTCCCAACATGACAACAAAGCTAATATCATCACTGGTTGTTTCAGGTGTTGGCATTACCATGATGCTGGTTAGCACTTTCGTGTCCATCTACTACAACGTCATCATCGCATACAGCATCTACTATCTGTTTGCTTCATTTCAAAACCCACTCCCTTGGAGTGACTGCACCAGCTGGCCTGGCATGACCTGTAACATCACCTCCAGAGGTTTGACAAGCTCCTCTCCAACCAGTTTCTAGTCTGTGAAACGACCATCCAAGATTTATAAACAATGCATCCTGTAGTGCATCTATTGCTTATATGTATGCTTATATTTTCCCATCCATGATAAACAGCAGGTAACCATTTGCATGAAACAAAATCATTGTTGATCAGTGTCATTTCTGTAATCAGTGTAATATGAGCAAACTACATTACTAAAGAAATTCCTGGAATATATTGATTTGTAAAAAAAAAAAAAAAAAAAACACCAACAAAACATGACCATTTACATGTGACTAGACTTTTACTCCTGTACATAGTGGATAATCAAGCTCTACTGTTTCATTAGACCAATATAAAATGATACGTTGTGTTTAATTGGTTATGAATTATTTACTTTATTTGTCGTCTGAATCCTGCAATATGACCAGCTTGCAATGGGAGTTTTACAGCTGTGAACAGGAGCTTGATGGCTGGTGTGAATCAGAGCTGTCCAGAAGAGATGCTAAATAGTTCGTCATTACAGAGTCCCAGTGAGCAGTACTGGGAGTAAGTTATCTGCATGCATGTGTGTGTATTTATGTATGTGTGTGTGTTCAGGTGTGTGCATGTGCAGGTATGTGTGTGTGGTGTGTGTGTGTGTGTGTGTTATTAATATCTTTATCTTTTACAGTGGTATGCAAAAGTTTGGGAACCCCTGATCATTTTCATGATTTTCCTTTATAAATCTTTGGTTGTTTGGATC
>JAOYMR010000018.1:1488239-1508396 GCA_025802075.1 Tenebrosternarchus preto | reverse complement strand
ATCATTTGGGAGTTAGAAAAGATGAATATAGCCTGCAGCCACCATCTCACTCTAACAACTCATCTGATGTTTCTCATTCAGCATTTAATTTGGAAAACCTCGCGACCAAAGTGGTAATTTATTGTGAGATTTGTGGCAAGTACTTCAAAAATAACAAGCTGTTGAAGAAACATGTATTAAGATATCATAAAAAGAAATCACACCACTGTGAACTTTGTGGGAAATGTTTCACTTTTCCATATATACTCAGACAGCACCTCAGGACACATACTGGAGAGAAACCTTATCACTGCAAATTCTGTGGCAAGACATTTGCTCACAGAAGTAATGTGAAGGAGCATGAAAGGATGCACACTGGTGAAAGACCTTACTGCTGCTCAGTATGTGGGAAACGTTTCTTCAGGATGAACCACCTCAGATTGCACATTCAGAATTGTCATTTTAAGCAAACTTCAGCTGCCAAAACCCATGGCAAATCAAAGAAAACTACGCAAAACACACAAGGTGCTTACTGCTGTAACTTGTGTGGAAAGAGCTTTGATAAAAAGTATACATTTAATGTTCACTACAGAGTTCATACAGGGGAGAAACCCTTTCACTGCAGATTCTGCGATAAGGCTTTCAGACAGAAATCTCATCTGATGTACCATGAGAAGATTCACACTGGTCAAAAGATCTAGAGCCGAGTTTTGTTTGGTGGAATCAGGCTTATGCTCATGTTCAAGAGCATGGTGATCAGAGTGTGAAGATTGTCTAAAAATAAGGGAGGGTTGGGGAGGTCTAAAAACTGTTTGTTTTCTAAATGTCATGTAAATACTTAATACAGTAAAATTATGCTGTAATACTGTAGAACTAGCATGTAACGCTTTAAGGCTAGTTTTCATTGTCAGATCATTGTAATTCAATATTGCTCAAATGAACAGCCAGCTGAATTCAAAGATCTTTATTTTGCTGAAAGTGTTCAAGGTTAAAACAATAAAAACAGACCTACTAAACAGCATTGTGGTAGGCTAGAATCAACATGACCTCTGCGTTTCCATCATGACCTCAGGGTTTGTTATATTTCCACCATCATTAACATGAGAACCAAGTATTGACTGGTACCTTAACTGAAAAAGACATAAAGGTTAATTATGTATTTTTATTATTATTAAATTAGCTGTGTCTGTATAAAATTTCCAATCTTAATCAAGAGCTTGGACTCTGATCTTCTGTGGGCAAGGGATGTATATTTCTCAGCTATTTTCTGATCCTATCAGAAAGTCAGAATAAAAATCAAAATAAACCCTTCTTTCCTGATGTAGATGGAGACACTTCTCTGTCTGGATCTTTAATGTGTTGGACAAAACCACTATTCTACCATGGCATATGCCCATTATGAATCATTTGATACAAAGAAGAAAGCATGTCATCACATGTATTTGGTGCATCTCTACTTTTACCTCATACTTTTGCATATTGTCATGATTGTATCTAAAATAAAACTGGATAAAAAAACAAGTAATGCATTGATAATATGATACGGAGCTGGATATAAGTACACAGTATATATTCGAGAAATCTTAAGTGCTGTTTGAGAAAGTCACTTTTTTTTCTTTGTTTATTATTGGTTGGTTTTTCTATCACCAATTTAAAGGCTTTCATGCACTGATGGCTTGCATCACCTAAAGTAACCTTAGTGTGACCATGTGCACAACCCTAGATTTCCATAGATAATATATTATCTTGGCCAATGTTAAAATTAATTCATCTTCTAAGCCACTTAATCCAATTCAAGGGTGCATGCTGCCAGACTCTTTCACTGTAACATGGCACAAGGCCAACTACTTGTTTGCAATCATCTACTATTTGGATCACAGACAATATGAGGCTCATTGTCTGCATGAGGGCCAAATGCAGTGAGGATAGGAGAACACTGGAATTTGAAGCTGTGATCTAAAATTCTGTCCTAAATGAAGCCAAAAATGGGCACTGCAGTTGTGATCATAATAAAGCCAGAATAAAATGCATTTTTGTCTTAAGCCCTACTCCAAATATAAATCTGTTACTTTTTCTGAGCGGTGCTTCCGTTTTTCCTAAAACATGAGTATTTTGTGTGTTACAGCCAGGCTATCAGGCACATTTTGTTAGGGCAACAGAGTTTGAGGGGCCTACAAACAAGGTGCCCAGTAACCAGAAGACCAAATCTAAGCACATTACATATTTTACTTAATTTGGCTTTTGTTTGAATGTCTGTTATTTTTTGCTTTAGATCAGATATCTTAAATTTATTCTTCATTCTTGACAGATGTGGTGGGATGCCCTCCAGAGCAGCAGGGCCTTCGGGACTCTGACTCCTTACTAAGACCAGTCAAGATGGAAACATCTGTTGTGGGGGAGAAGGCCGTTCCACAGAAACAATTACATGATGCATCTTTATGCACTACTCCGTTTGTAAGGACTGCTCAAAAACAAAGGTGTCATCCCTCTTCGGTTAAAACTCTGAGTGTTCAGAACAAAAAAAATGATGGTCCAGCCCTGCATTCGGCAGCTCCAAGTGAACGAGAAACATGGAAGCTGCCATGTGTTCGCTCTGATAATTCTCGCTCCACTGTGATGAGAAGTGGAGGCGAAAGTCGTTTTCTAGCTATGACAAATGAACAAGACTCCCATCTCTCTTCCCAGTATCACCAGTCACTAATTGACCTGTCTCACCTGAAGTCTGGTTTACAGAGTTGTGCTGCTGATCGGTTGTTTTTCTGTGAGCTGTGTGGCAAGCCTTTCAGAAATGAGCAGGTCTTGAAAACCCATTTGGTAATGCATCAGAAAAAGAGATCAAATCACTGTGAATTGTGTGGGAAATCCTACAGTACCACCCATGCACTGAAAATACACCTTAGAACTCATACAGGAGAGAGACCGTACAAGTGTCGGTTCTGCAACAAGACCTTCAGTCAGAAAGGCCATTTGAAGGGGCATGAAAGGATCCACACTGGAGAAAAAATTTACAGCTGCTCTGCCTGCGGGAAGCGTTTCACCTGGTTGAGTCAGGGGAAAGAGCATCTTCGGAGTCACCCTGGTCAGTTGGCTAGAGTTTTAAGAAAAGTAAGTTGAAGATAAAAACCTTTAAACATTTTAGAGGTTTTTGTTTAGTTTATTTGTTAAAGTTTTGGAATCAGCCTTTTAGTGTGCCTGAACTTTATTACATTAGTGTAGTTTGTTTTTTAGTCTGTTTGTCCTGATAGTTTCTGTGTGTTTATTTATTTTATTTATTTCTATTTTATGGATGCCTATTAAAAATCTGCCTGCCATAAAGGGATGTGTGTTTTTTTATGAGTAACTACTAAAAGTATATTCTGTCCACCTATTGTATATAAATTTTTCTAAATGTCATTCCTGTACATGTCTGTTATACTCCCTCTCAGCGAGGTCCCAAAAGGCCAAAAGTTTTCATCATATGTCGCAGACATTGTTTCTGTAATCAGAACTACTTTGATGGAAATTAGTCCCAAATACACAAAAATACTCCAAATTAAAAGCTCACAGGATAATGCTACCTGAATGGCATGATGCTGATGGTTAGAGCGCTAACCTATGGGTCCAAATACTTTAATCTATAACCACAATACATTTTTAATAGGCTTCAGTTGGATTGTTTGTTTTTGTTCTTACTAATGATGTTTTGGAACAAGCTATACTGGATAAAGTTTTTTCATGTACAGTAATTTTGGTTTTAGATGGGAAAATAAATTATATGATCTTCCACTAATGTCCAGTTGGAGGCGGTAAGCAAAATCATTGTAGTCAAACGCGTATTTTCATGGAAGAAGCAACAGTGTTCAGCTATGGCGTACGCTGCCAAAATGGTTAAGCTTGAGTCTTTAAATTCATTTTTCTGTGAACGATTGATGGTTGCCGCTGGTGAAATATTTCAAGCAGTTAAGGACACTTTCTCTGAATATCAAGAAGAAATAGATCGATCCAAACAGGAAAATATTTATCTGAGAAAAATGCTAGCAGATGTTAGCATAAACAATGTCCCAGGTAAATCCTCTTTAAACCGTTTTACTGCCTTGTGGTTGATATGTCGAATACTGATGGGTGACACTAGTGTACGCCTCTTACGGTTGCGTACACAAAAGTATGCCATATGATAAAATATTCGAAGATTTAGTTTACCAATAACGAAAAAATAGCTTGAAGAAACTTTACGTTACCATTGATCGTTATCTTTGAATCATAGGTTGTATCTCTCACTAATCTTGAAGTCTGTATCTGTATACTTAAACCATATTTTATTATTTCGATGTACTACCTTAAATGTATAAGGTTATAAGTAACTCTCCGGTTTTGACAGATTCACACCATTACCGTGTAAATGGAGAGCCTCCTCAACACACAAGACAGATGCCGCTTGACTCCGAGACCTCAGTGCTACAAGTGAAATTGGAACTTAGCACTGTGCAGCAGGACACGAAACCACAAGAGGCATTAAACGATTTGTCTTCATGCCCCTCTCCCCATGCAGTCACTGCTTGTAGTCAGGAGAGACGTCACTCTTTTTTTGTTCAAACACCGAACGTTGAGGAAGGCATGGTGGACTCCTCAAGAGGAGACACAGAAGGGAGAGAAGATCCAGTGAACTCTCAGGTCCTGCCCTCTGATACCTGCAGCTCTACTGTATTACAGGCTGAAAGTGGATGTGAGGATCAGTTGGTAGTAATAAAAAATGAACCAGACACCCAGCCCTCGTCCCAGTGTGCAGGGTCATGGACTGACTTTACTCACTTAGCATCTCTCTCACACAGTACTGATCGACTACATTACTGTCAAATCTGTGGCAAGCAGTTCAAAAGCGACCGACTATTAAAGACACACATGGTAGTGCACCAGAAAGAGAGACCACATCGCTGCGAGTTGTGTGGAAAGTGTTACAGTTATCCTCATGTACTTAAAATCCACCTTCGAACTCATACAGGGGAGAGACCTTATCATTGCAAATTTTGTGATAAGACTTTCAATCAGAAGGGTCATGTAAAGGGGCATGAAAGGATCCACACTGGAGAAAAAATTTACAGCTGTTCAGCCTGCGGAAAGCGTTTCACCTGGTTGAGTCAGGGGAAAGAGCATCTTCGGATCCATCATGACCAAGTGGCTACTGTTATAAGAAAAATGAATAATTGTAAATAATTATGTGCATTATAACATGCTGAAACTAAATGAAAATTGACCAAGATTATTTTTCTGAAAATACTTTAACCATAAACATCTTGAACATTTTCATAAGCGTTTCATTGCGTGTTAATGCATTTCTGGAGCACACAAAGCCCTGCTACACAAGTTACTCCCTAAAATTTGAGTCCTTGTTCAACAAACTGAAGATTGATCAGATACATTATCTTCTTTCTGTATCATTCTGCACTGGAGCAATGCTCCTAAATAATGGTCTTCTTTCTCTTCCTTACATGATTTAACTGTGATTAAAGAACCTGAATTAGATCTTAAATTGTGCAAAGTGTATAAGTTTTTGGTAAATTCATTGTAATGTGGAAGTAAATGTTTGATTTTTTTATTAAAAATAATAATCGAAACAGTATCATCCTTGCTTTTATAACATCTTTAATGATTGTGAGATGATACTACATGGTTCATACAAAACCAGAGCTTCTCCTGTTCTGAAAAACATTCTTCAGCAGACTGCTGAGATCTCAAGTTTGACCGGGCATTTAAATTAAAGTCGAAGTCTTGCTGTATTTGAACTGTCAACTGTTTTATTGTGATGTAGCAAGACTGCTTGACGCTACATATTTGTGCCTGAGATGCACCACACTGATGGTAATGCTGTCGCTAATTTCAATTTATAACTATATTGCATTCCATGGTGTGCTGCTGTGAAGATGCCAAAACAAAAAGCAATATACATCACTGCATTTCAGTCAAGAACAGCGCGGTATTTGTGCCACAATTAAATGGAGTTCCTGTCCATTTGCAGCCTGCTGTGGAATTTGCATTGTGGTCCATGATGCAGGGTTATACACACTACAACAGACCAGCTAATGGATCACAGATTATCTCAATATTATTTCTTAATATATTCAATTTGCAATGATATGACCCATTTCCTCCTGCTATTTTGTCTTGTAGAAATGTCAAAGACAAACTGACTGGCAGGTCTGTTGTGAGAGTCTTAATGTCCTTGAAGAAACAGGCAATGCATCATCAAAAGTCACTCAATTCAGCAAGTTGTCAGGGTGCTTTATTTTCTTCCATTGTGCTCTAAATTGCCAGTGGGCTGCGATTGGACAGTGATTGTGCTACAAATAACACATGGTGTTTTGATTAAAATGCAATGGATATTTTGCTTTTATTTTGGCATTTATTCTGCATGTTGATATTGAAAAGTAATGGAATATTTGCTATTGTATTTCAAATTATTTCCACTGTTGGGACTTGATTTAAGTTTGGATTATTTTCTGTATACTCAGGCTGTGGAAGTGAGCTTTTCAATACACCTAAATCAATTTCATCAAGTTTTAACAATGGATTTATAATAAGGACATTTATTCCTGGGTCCATATTTTGTGGTGTTTAATGTTTTGTCAATGAGCCATAGCTAAATGCATCGAAATGGGAGCCTCTTACACTATTTACATTGATGACAGCGTCTGTAAACTAATCTTGCTAAATCCTCAATTTTACAAAGCATGTTCTGATTAGCAAAAGATTGACCTTGACTAACAGTATTCACATGTGGTACTGCTATACTAGTTTTGCTGCAGTTGAATTATAAAAGAATCAAGAGTTTTGATATAAAAACTGGAATGGAATATTTAAGGTTTGAACATCTCTGCGTAGTTAATTTAGACAACTGAGACTGACGCTTACACTATGTAACGGATACTAGCTACGTATTTATATTAACTGACAGCCGTAAATGACAATTAAATATCCTACTTGTAAGAATCGTACTATCCAAAAATATATGAAATTTTGCTTCCCATCGCTGGGTGGCAGTAACTTGTTGAATTCGTTCCCCGTTGACAATAAATGAAAAAGAAGAAGAAACCGTTTATTTGCTAGTTATGGATTCTCAAGCTAAAATGGCAAAATTTGATTTTTTAAATTCATTTTTTACTGAGCGGCTTTTAGCGGTTGCTGGAGAAATCTTCCAAGTAGTTAAGGACACTATAACAGAGTACCAGGAAGAAATGGATCGTGCAAAACAAGAAAACCATCACCTGAAGATAATGCTTATGGAAAAATGTATCAAAGATGGATCGGGTAAATCAAGTAAAACTTCAGTGTAGGATACTATAATTTAGTAGGATACTATAATTTAGTAGGATACTATAATTTAGTCACATTGAGAATGATGCAGGATGTTTATTGCTAACTCTTAAGTTGAACAGATCATTTTCTAAAATTAGCGACCTAATTTTAACCTTGGAGAAAGATGTAGATTTATTGAATGCGAAAATTGGCATGGACTTTTAGATGTTTTTTAATACAATTATCCATTATTATTAACAATTATCCAATATGTGCCCTTTAGTCATATTGTTTATAGTTATTTTTCCATACATTCCTTACAGACCATCACAAGAGCAGTCAAGCAGTACATGAAGCAACACATTTGAGCCAAGGACCTCTGGACTCCGAGTCCTCAATAATTAAAGTAAAGGTGGAACTTTCCACTGTGCAGCAGGATTCTGAGCCTCAGGAAATATTACATGATCCACTTTCATGCACTTTGCCCTCTGCGTATTGTAATGGTGCATCACACCACCTGCCACTAAAGACTAGAAATTATGAAAAAGAGGATGATGGACCTTATAACAAGTCAGATGTCACAGTTAAATTGGAACCACTGGACCCACAGGTCATCTGTTCTGATAACTCAGCCTGTGAAATGCAAGGTGAAGGTGTGTGTGAGAATCGTTCGGTAGAGTTGGTAGATGGCCAAGGTCCCTCTTCTCTCTGTCACATGGCACTGGATGATTTTTCTCAAGCCAGAACTTGCTTGCAATGTCCTGAAAGAGCTTTTTACTGTGAGTATTGCGGAAAAGCTTTCAAAAACCGTGGACAGCTGAAACAGCACATGGCAGTCCATCAGAAACAGAGACCAAGGCCATATCGCTGCGACTTGTGTGGGAAGTGCTACAGTTATGCACAAGTACTTGAAGTACACCGCAGGACTCACACTGGAGAGAGACCGTTTCACTGCAAATTCTGTGGGAGACGTTTTAATCAGAAAGGTCACTTGAAAGACCATGAGAGAATTCACACTGGTGAAAAGCCATTTAGCTGTTCAGTTTGTGGAAAACGTTTTATTCAGTCAAGTCAAGTCAGGAAACACATTCGTAACAATCATCAGGCTGAGTAACAACAGTGAAAGGAGCTTTATGGTAGTGGAGCAAAGTTAATGTAAAGGGTGTCTGCTTTTGTTTTGTTTATAATTATTTTATAGCTTTTGTTTACAAATATTTTATTGCTTTGTTGGCTGCATTTTTTGTGGAAAGTCCCTTTAATGATTGTGTGGGATGTGGAGTTAGACTCTCATGGAGAGGAATTATTTGCATGCCTGCATAGTTATGTGGCAAATCAAGTTGAGTGTGCTTCCTTTAACCTGTACTGTGATATTACTTAATTGGATATTACAACTAGAGATTTATCCTATGCATATGAATGCAGTAGCCTCTGAATTTAATTACTTTTTAGATCAATTAGATATCAAAAGAATAATTCTCCTTGCATCTATTTGTCACGTGTAACCTTATGTCTTCAGGTAGAAACAAATAAAAGAAAAACATGATTTTGATGTTTATTCCTCACTTATTGAACCATATGTTGTACTTTTTACCAGTCTGATTCTGATGTGCCAGTGTAACCACAATGTAAAGTGACATGAATACCCCATTTGTATGAATTTGAAGCTAGAATAACAAAAATAAGAATAAAACTAATAATATTAAACTTAAACATTTAACTGTTGTGGATAGGATGAGCTAACTAAATGTAAATTGACTTCTTTTTTAATAATGTCTGGTTATCAAGGTGTTGAAGGATATATAAATTATTTGAATCAATCAGAGTGAAGAGGTGATGTACAATTAGTTGCTTAAACAAAACATTTTTTAGAAATTCGGAATTTATTTTTTATTTTACCCAACGTACCAAAACTACTACTTATGTGATTAATCATGAAAAAGGTTTTAAAAACACACAGATCTGCACTCACTGCAGGGCATTACAAGGGTGCAATTTTATTTTTTTTACGTTTTCAGTGGCGCTTTGAATGCTTGATTTTGCAGGATACCTTCCTTCTAAGTCCCAGTCCTAGGTTAACTGGTCAATTTTATACGCCAGTATGTTTCAAGTAGATGGCAGTGTTTATCTTGAAGTTACGCTGTAGTTTCGCTGAAGAAGAATGCTTAGAGGACTTGGTTTCTGACATACACCGTATATACAGTCTTTGGTTTCTGGTGTTTGGAAACGCTAGCATTATAGCTAAAAAAATCTGTTGCTTTTTAAAAAATGTCTAAAATGGAGTATTTGAATTCTTTTTTCATTAACCGGTTAATAGCGGTTGCTGGGGAGATATTTGAAGTAGTTAGAGACACTGTTTCTGAATACCAGGAAGAAATTGAGCGAACTAAACAAGAAAATCGTCGCCTGATGAGCATACTGACTGAAATTAACGCTAACGTTAGCAACGAGAGGCAAATGCCAGGTAGCCAGTCACATAACCTAGGTAACGCATTTTGGTATACGTTGCATAGCTAGCTATGTAAAACATAATGAAATGTTTCACGTAACATGTGTTATAAGTATTTATCATGACTGAAAAGCTAACGTAATTTTTTGTAAAAGGGCCAATTGTGACCAGCTTGCTAACCTAGCTAGCTATTGATCTTGGGTAGGTAGCTAGCAAGCTAAATACCTCGAGCGTTTGTGTAGGAGTATATTCTTAGCTGGCTGCTAGCTAGCTAGTAATTTTGAGTTTGGGGCTCAAAATGTAATAACTACCTAGCTAATCATAGCAAATCTCTTAGCAGAACAGGAAATGTTGCGTAGATTCAAAGAACATGATGTGTTTCGTGAGCTCGGCAACTTCACAGATAATGCTAGCTAACGTAGCTGTTTAATTCGATTTGCTGGAGGTATCTTGACAGCCCTAAACACGAAAAAAGCACTAACCAGCAAGGTAGCTGAATAACTGTTAGTATACTGTGTCATTAGCTGATATCGGGGTCATGCAAGACAAGTTCCTGCAGAACTGGTCACTGATGTTTGTAAATAGATATAGGCATATCGTGACAGTTCCGGTATCACTAAAGATGTCGGTCCTAAAAATGTTCTTTTACTCGTGTTCTTTATTCTGCATTTACCTTAAGATGTACAAGCACGTTATCCCATCGGAGTTACTTCTGAGCAACAAAACTTCAATCAAGATCCGCTGGGTACAGATCCCTCATTAATACAGCTGAAGCTGGAACTTGCCACAATGAAGGAAGAAGCTGACACACAACTGAATGAAGAACGTTCAAGCATTTCTTCGTGTGCAAAGAGTTCCCATGGTGAGGACTTCTCTCAGTGTTTCTCAGTTAAACCAGCTGTTGAGAAAAAGGAGGATGGTTTGCATACGAACAAAATGATCACAATCAAATTAGAATGTTCAGACTCCCAGCTCATCTGCCCCGATACCTCAGCTGCAGTGCAAACTGTTGGTCCAAGTGGAGATCCTATCGGAAATGTAGAAGCTAAACATGGGTCCTGTTTTTGTCCTCACTGTGAGGAGACATTTGATGACTTCACTGGTCTAACAACTCATTTGCAGAATCATGCAGATGGACTGTTTGATTGTAAGGTTTGTGGTAAGGCTTTCACAGATTGTAGGTGCTTATCAAAACATAAAAAGGTTATACACAATCAAGGTAGATTATATCGCTGTAAGCTGTGTGGGAAATCATTCAGGTATCCAAAATCACTCACTGTCCATCTTAGAACTCATACAGGCGAAAAACCATATTGTTGCAAGTTCTGTGGGAAGGGCTTCAGTCAGAAAGGTCACTGTAATGAACACGAGAGAATTCACACTGGAGAAAAACCGTATACTTGTCCGATGTGTGGAAAGGGTTTTGTTCAGTCAACTCCCCTCAAGTCACACATTCGTAATCACCACCGCGATCAGCTACAGTTATTAGAAGGACAGAAAACTGAAAAGGCTAAAATAAGGTCACTTGTAAAAAAGGACAGCCATTCAGTTGAAATGCAGCATTTCTCTCCAAATTTATAATGAGCTACTTTCAGGTTTGTAGAAGAACACTTGCTGTGGCCCAGTCAAGTCATCACTGTTCAGTGGTGCTGCTAGTTGTCTGAGACAGGGCATGAAGTGGTTTGAATTATAGAGACATCAGCATTGTTAATAGCAAAAACACACTGGAGGATTAAATTAGTGTTTTACTATAATCTTGGTCGCTGGAGTAAACTTGTTTAAACACCTCGGTCTGAACTGAAGAGAATACAATTGAACTTCAAGATGTAAGGAATATAGAAGGATTCATATGAAAAAGGTTTTAAATTATTGGTTTTAAATCGTTTATAATATTTTTTTTAATTGTAAAAATCATCGCATAAATGATTAAACCAGAAATGCCAAGTTTGTTCACTTTGTTTTAGTATATTTAATATATTTTTAAAGAAATATTGTATTGAGAGTAATTGTAATAGAATAAAAACATTTTAATTGCTTAAGCATGTGTTTTTTCCCCCCTTGCAGCAATATATTTTTAATGTGGACGCTGTGGGACTTGTACATGCTGTTTAGTTTCAGCAAGTTATTGGTTTTTCTGTGTTTTTTTTTTTTTTTTTTGAGATTATTAGGAATTTTGACCTTTTTTCTTATTTTTAATTTAGTTGCTTTAGAATGTGATTTCTTTTTCATTTTATGTTGCTATTATTTTGTTCACTTTTTTAGACACACAGACTAGCCATGCAGAGGGAGTTCTTGAGCAGCAAAACCCTTGCCAGGGACCACAGGATTCAAAAGCCTCACTAATACAAGTGAAGCTGGAGCTTGCCACCATAGAAGATGAAAAGGTGTCCCAGCAGCAGTTGAGCATGGGAAAACATGATAATGATCACGATCCAGCGGAATTGGGTTCATTCACTGCTTTGGATGTAGACAAAAGAAATGGTGATCTATGTACAAAGTCTTTTATCTCAGTCCAGTTAGAGCCTTGTGACTCTGAAGCTATATGTTGTGATAACACAGACATATCTGCAACTGTAATTGAAAGTGTCGAAAGAAATAATGTGAATACTATGAACTGTAAACAAATATATGATAAATTATCTAGTGCAACAGCCCATTCACAAAGTCATTTATCCAACAAATTGTTCAGTGGTGATGTTCATCATGAGACATTTGGGAGCGCTTTTTCGGCGGAGAAACTGAGAAACACTGCATGCCAGAATGAAAAGCCGTATTGCTGTGACTTGTGTGGGAAGTGTTATGGCTATGCACGTGTACTTAAAGTTCACCTTAAAACTCATACTGCAGAGAGACCCTTTCGCTGCAGCACTTGTGGCAAATCATTCAAACTGAAGAATCATTTAAAGGACCATGAGAGGACTCATACTGGTGATAAACGCTATAGCTGTTCAGCATGCGGAATGAGTTTCATTTGGACAAATCAGGTCAAGGTGCACATTCGAAATCATCACCGAGGTCAACCAGCTACAGTTATTAACAAAACCGTGAGAAAACGGGGAAAACGTGACATTTTTTAATGCCGATTTAGTATGTATTAGGTATGTTCTGTTGGGCTTACTAACTCCTTTTTTACTGTCTGAAATAGCATTTCATTGTTAAGTCATGCTCTGTTGTTTGCACAAGTCATGGCTGTGTACTGTTTGTTATTTATCAGATGAAATATGTGTTTTGATTATTTTGCCTGACCAGTAATATTGCACAAGATAATTGTATAACCAATAAACATTTTATAGTATATTCTTTGTCTTAATTATTGTAATTGTAGTTTTGATGTGCAATTTACTTAGTTGTTTGTGTTTGTGTGAAGGCCAAAACGGGGCCCAGACACTAAAGGTTTAGAAATTCCGGTCAACACTGCTTAACAGTAGGTGGCGCTAATGTCATAAATGGATAGTTGCCAACCACCATAAAAGAAAAAAACTACTTTCGCGGCATGCTGTAAGGAAGGTTGTCAACGGTCAATATGGCTAAGATGGACGCGTTTAATTCTTTCCTGATGGAGCGTTTCAGCGGTATCGCTGGAGACATTTTTCATTTTGTTCAAACTGTCGTTTTGGAGCAACATGATGAAATAAAACGCCTCAAAGAAGAAAATCGTAACCTGAGGATCATGTTGGCTGAAGCAAGCGCCAACAAAGGAAATGCGGAAACGGGTAATGTTCGTCAGTCAGCTAGCTAGCTAGCTAGCTATTTAGCTTAGCCTGTTTTTGGCTAACTAACTACTAACTAACTAACCAACTAATTAATTAACTAACTAGGTAGCTAGATAGCCAAGGACCTGGCAAGTAACTACCCATTCAGTGCATCTTATTTTACAGGTTTTAGCTACTTTAGTTAATTATTCGGATGAACATTCGGACTCGTACGTTGCGATGTTGGTTCCGTTTTCTCTTCTAGTTGATTATCTAGCCATCTATCCTAACCTGTTGGTTAGCTAGTCTATCCTAGTTAGGTATCGCAAGGTTGTTGTGGGTGCTAGCTAGGGAGAAAACAAGGCAAGTTGTTTATTAACGCTGCAGCAGTGAGTGTCGGAGCACAGCTCCTGAACAATAAATAGTGGAGGAATTGCTTGGAGGCATGTTGGCCTATATCCACAGAGCTTTGATGCAACTACCAGCAACAACTAAAGTAATTCTTTGCAGTTCAGAAGTTAGATGAAAAATTCACACTGGTAATAAGTGTGGAGGTTTTATTCATCTTCAGTAACTCAGAACTGACTCGGACACACTTCTAGTTTGGACATCGCATTGGTTTAGCTCGTCTGACTCACCCCCGTCTGAAACGCAAACAGTAATTTAGTGGTTAAAATGCTGTATAGAATCACTGTTGATTCTTAATTTATTATTTTAATTGTTATTTAATTTTTTTTAGATATTCAGACCAGCCGTCCAGAAGTACCTGCTCTTGAACAGCAGAACTACGAACCACGTGACACTTCGTTAATACGAGTGAAACTAGAGCTTAGCGCACTTCAGGCTGATGCAGACCCAGAGCTTTTGACGGAGGCATCAACATGTATCGCCCCCTCCCCAAAGAAACTTGACACTGACAAGGCCACTCAGTGCTTCCCTCTGAAACCAAAGGAAAATGAGGGCCTAAAGATGAACTCTTATCTCACAATCAACTTGGTACCTTGTGATGCTCAACTCCGTGACAATGTGAACCGTGAAAATGTGAACCGTGAAAATGTGAACTCGAATACAGTGAGAATTGAAAGCACGAGTAGTGATCGTGAGAGAGGTCTAAAAGAAGGTGTTCACTCTTGTCCTTATTGTAACGAATCGTTTAAAGACGTCTCTCTGCTAACGTTGCACTTGGATAGTAATAGATGTGCTCCATATCCTTTTTACTGCCATACATGTGGCAGGCATTTTAAAAGTCGTGTGACCCTGAGGAACCATATGATCGTGCACCAGAAATTAAGACGTTTCCGCTGTCATTTTTGTGGCAAGGGCTTCCACCAAAAAGGCCATCTTAAGGAACACATAAGAATCCACACAGGGGAGAAGCCTTATGGCTGTTCGGTATGTGGGAAACGTTTCACCCAGTTCAATCACGTCAGCGTTCATGTTCGTAATCATCATCAGGGTCAAAGTCTGCCATTAGAAAAAATGAAGAAAAGATGAACTGGATGTTGGAACAAATGTGAATTTTTTGCCATTCAAATTAGGTCCACATGTTAGAATTATTTGGAGGTATTTTAACACTAATCTTGGCCATTTAAGTTACTTTTCTTAAATGGTGACCAGATGTCTGTGCTGTGTAGACACTGTGCTATCGGTTTTTAATGTTTTGGGGCTATTGAAGTTTTTTAACAATGTATATTGGAGCAACATTCCAAGCTAGACTTCTCCACTGATGTGTTTGTAATATTTCTATCATTTATACTGAACTGTAAGGAAGTTCATCCTACAGGTTTGATTATGTAGACTAAGACGTGGTGTCTTCAGTGCAGTAATTTATCAGTTTCAAAAATAAGTGAGAAATTAATTTCTCAGGAAATTTTGTTTAACAAGTTTCATTGTCATATAGGTATGTATTGATTGCATACATGTTTTGCAAAGTACTGACCAAAACACACACACACACGTGTATATATCTTTCTTACATTAATCTTTATTTGAAAGTTTTCTTCTCTAATTGGAAATCTACTATGATGGATAAAGCGCACATTGGATTAGCCATGAAATTGTTTAAAAGTGTAGTGTTGGCAAATAATTAATATAAATTCATGGTTTATGTATGGAATATTTTATGTGTATATTATGTTGATCTACTTTAAACTTCACTGCAAAATCATTGTTTATGCATAGCCAATGACTTTAATGCCTTGGAATGAAAATTGTTTTTCAGTTTTAATTCAGTTTTAATATTCTGTAGTTGACCTCATAATCCATAATGTGGGCATTCAATTAAATATGATCGTTATAAATCTTTGTATTATACATTTTGCCATATTTTTTAATCAAGTTTGTCTGCTATACGAAATGTTTAAAATATTTGTACGGTCATTTGGCTTTGGCGCTTTCAATAAGAAAAGCCTATTTAGCCGCACTTTTATTTTTTTAAATATGCAGCTGGAAGGTTATTTTCTTGCATCCGACCATTTAGATGGCTGTCTTATAGTTGTTTAAGCCTAAAACATTGCTCAGTAGTTTGTTGAGCTTCTTGGACCGCATGTCTCGCACCTGTAAGCAAAAATAAGCACATCGCTACACCGAGGGACCTTTTCAGAAGACCTAAACGAGAGCTTTTGGATAGTGTGTCGTTAACTGTCGCAGAAAGGGTTAGGGTTTACTTGCTGGATAAAACACTATCAGAGTGATGACTAGCAAGATCGTGCAATACACGAAAATTGTCAACTCAAGGAAATGCGTTGATTTAGCTCCTTAATACAGTTGCTCCAAGTAAGGTCCGATCAAAGCGCTTTACTTTGCGGCAAACCTATACAGGAAATATTAACGTCAATTCAAGTGAGTTGTCTGATTCATACCCTCATTTGATTAACCTCAAGTACCTCGGGTAAGTCACTCATTCGCGTGTAAAAATTATTCGTCACAAGGGGGCGATGTTTGCACTGAAATAGATTTAGTGCTACGTATCAGCGACGCTGTGTGATAGGAATTACGCAGCTTTATCCGTAACGGAACGACACAAATTGCAGTTTTTGAGCCAAGCAACAGCACACCTAATATAATTAATCAACAGTATACACTAGCGCGAAAACATGCAGCCACTCCGGCCCTTGATGGATTACATTGTCTATTGTTGTTTTTGCTAGTTCAGACCAGCCATCCAGAAGTTAGTTTTGCACTTATTCTCAACGCCCAAAGATTTTCAGCCGTGCCACACAGACCAGTGCCTGACGTCCAGCAAAGAGCTGCTAGACTCCGATACAAATGGAGCTCGTGCTTTGCAATTTAAAGCAGGAATATCAGTCACAGCAGCTGTTACATGCACCGTCTGGCACTGCTCATGGGAGTGCTGTCTCCGGTCCAGAAGCACCTCCGCCTCCCATTTACGACTAGTGGAGAAAGAGAACAGTGTTCCAAAGATGGATCAATTCCCAACTAAAGTCAAGTTGTGTCATTCACACACCTGTCTAAGTATAGAGAATTCGCCTGCAGTTCACACCGAACAAGTAAATGCTGATTACTCTGGGGTTCATTAGTGCAGGCTGTTGAAAACGTTGTCTGACCAGCCTTGCTCACAAAGTGATATCACAGAGAAACAAGCATTTAAAAAGCTAAAAGTACTTGTGGCTAGAGCACGGCTTATCATAGGGATGAGGAATGACATCTGTGAGGTGTTTCAAACGTGCGCAAACTCCTGAGAAGCTCACCCAAGACTACGTTTGCTACAGTGGTGTTAGGTCTACAGGAAGGACTCTGAAGCAGACCACATGGAGGAACAGGAAAGAATCCACACAGGTGAAGAACCCTGCAGCTACTCAGACTGTCAGAGGGAGTTTGTGCAGGTGGGTCATGTCACGGGTCATTTTTCTTTCTTTTTTTGTGCACTGCAATATTCTTTATTATAACGTTTGATCTAGTGATGTTTATTATCTCTTTAAAACCTCTCAAACAAATGTGAAACAAATTTCATACTGTTCAGATTTTATTGAAAAACACTCTGCATTTTGAATTTTGCATGTACAGTCTGTTTGCAGTTCGGTGATCCAAAACTGCCCCAGGATTACCTCTTCACTGCATATGTAAGTGATTTCCCAGCTGTGCAGCTATGATGTGTTTGGTTATTACCTGATAAGCTGATATTGGTGTTTTGGCAGCAAAGACATTATTAAGGTGTACAGACCAAAGGGAGTGAGGACGGGTGAGTAAGCAGCCCTTCTGTGAGACATAACGTGGCACCTTTCTGAAAAACTTTAGTGCACTATTGGTTAGAAAACTGTGTTTCTGCTAGTTTAATGTTGTTCCAGTAATCTGGTGTTTCCTGCTGAATAGGTGGTTCAAGGTTATGTTGGTGTTTATTTACTGTATGTTCTTTTTTTAACAATAATCTGCCTGTTTATCCTGTGTAACAAATGCAACACGAAGTAACGACACAGTCACCAGTCATTTGTGATCATTTCCACTTGTAACACCAGAGACCAGCACCATTTTATAATACAAGTTTCTTTATTTTTCTTTTATTCAAGTTTAAAAGTGAAAAGGTATTAAAACTCCCATTTGCCTAACGACACCTTTATCCAACTAACTGGTAATGGAAAGCAATGATGTTGATGATAGTGATTATAGGGGTCAAGGGTCAAAGATCTCTGTCTGAGAGTAACGGTGTGCAGTTCATGACACCCAGGGTTGCAATCATGATGTTTGTCTGGTTTTCTCTATGGTCATCACAGAATAACATAATTGGTAAAACTGTCTCTCTTAGGCGTTAAGCAGGCATTCTGCTCTTGGGCAGATTACACAAATATATTATCAGTCACCAAAAGATGGTCTCTTATGGCTGCAGGTGTGTGCACAGGGAGTTTTAGCTGTGCTGGATGTGAACAAAGTCATCCTGAGTTCTATAGTCTTCTTTGCAGTTCTTGCAGTTCTCCTTTTGTCCAACTTACAATGGAAATAATGTGGGAGAGGTTTGAATTTTCTCAGATGTTTATTGCTGCTATTTAATGCACAGAGAAATCATAATGATATCCAAGCATCATCTCTAAGGAGACTTGCATATTTTAAGATATAGTGTGGAAGCAAAATCAATGTTTTACAGCAGTCAGTACTGCTTGGTGAAATCCTACTGAACAAAAGATGCCTCTAGTGTGTGCTAGATGTTGCATGATTGGCTCTTCTCCTGCCATATTCTCTTGTGAATGCCCCTCTGCTTGATTTTGGCACCTGTGAAACTGCCGTATGCTTAATCTGCTTTCAGTTTATAACGTTTGCCATAATAATGTTGTCCACTCGTGTGAAAAGCAAATAACTGCATGAGTTACTTTACCCTCTCTGCAGATATCCAGCAAATCAGTGATTCCTCATAGACAGCAAGAGGAAAATTGTTTGTTTGTTTTTTTGTTTGTTTTTTTTGTTTTTTTTAATGGAAGCTTTCCTGTAATGGGCATTTGCCATTCGTCTTTCCCACCTGAGTGAATTACGATGCTCTGTAACACAAAAAGGACACAGTCTTCCATAATATGTATGGTCCCAAGCCAGGAGAAGTAAGGCTGTAATGACCAGAGAAGTGTGCCTGTGTTAGTCTGTCACACAGCTGCTAAATGATAAAGTATGGGGGCATCTTTCCAGGTAGTGTTTTGTGGCACACATGGGACCTTAGTTCACACCTGAGACCGAGGACGCCAGAGTCCTCCATCGATCTTCCTGCCTTGCTTAATGAATTGATTTGACTGAAGCAAACATACCAATGGCTGTCACAGACCCCCAAAAGACCATTTTATAGCAGGCCTGGGTGAAGTTGATGGAGTGATCCATGTAGATCTCCGTATTCACTGGACAATTCTTTTCACATTTTCACTTCTTACAAGGCTTCTCATGGAATGGTTTCCTGATTTTTGGTGCTCTCTCTCTCTTGCTCTATCTCTTTCTTTCTTTCTCTCTCTCTTTCTCTCTCTCTCTCTATTCCCCTCTCTCTCTCACTCTATCTTTCTCTCTCTATCTTTCTCTATCTATCTATCTTTCTCTTTCTCTCTCTTTTTCTCTCTCTCTTTCTTTCTCTCTCTCTCTATTCCCTCTCTCTTTCTCTCTCTATTCCCACTCTCTCTCTATCTTTCTCTTTCTCTCTCTATTCCCCCCTCTCTCTCTATCTTTCTCTCTCCCTATCTTTCTCTTTCTCTTGCTCTCTCTATCTTTCTCTTTCTTTCTCTCTCTCTTTACTCTATCTTTTTCTTTCTTTCTTTCTCTCTCTATCTTTCTCTTTCTCTATCTTTCTCTCTTTCTTTCTCTCTCTCTCGCTCTCTCTATATCTTTCTCTTTCTCTATCTTTCTCTCTCCATTCCCCCTCTCTCTCCATCTCTCTTTCTCTCTCTATTCCCCCTCTCTCTCTATCTTTCTCTTTCTCTCTCTCTATCTTTCTCTTTCTCTCTCTATTCCCCCCTCTCTCTCTATCTTTCTCTCTCTCTCTCTTTCTTTCTCTCTCTCCTCTATCTTTTTCTTTCTCTCTATCTTTCTCTCTCTATCTCTTTCTCTCTCTTTTTCTCTCTCTATCTTTCTTTCTCTCTCTCTCTATTCCCTCTCTCTCTTTCTTTCTCTCTCTCTCTCTCTATTCCCTCTCTCTCTTTCTCTCTCTATTCCCACTCTCTCTCTATCTTTCTCTTTCTCTCTCTATTCCCCCCTCTCTCTTTCTCTCTCTCTCGCTCTCTCTATCTTTCTCTTTCTTTCTCTCTCTCTTTACTCTATCTTTTTCTTTCTTTCTTTCTCTCTCTATCTTTC
>JAOYMR010000018.1:1458519-1476569 GCA_025802075.1 Tenebrosternarchus preto | reverse complement strand
TTAACTTTGTGTTTTACACTTTATGTCATCTGTCAAATTCACTCATATATATATATATATATATATATATATATATATATATACACACACACACACCAAACCAAACTCTTTTAGAAAAACTATAGTAACTATCGTCTGGTATAAAGCAATGTGCAATATATTTCTGAGAAGTAGCTTTTAAAAACTAAATACTTTAGATCCCTGGACACTGACATTGTGAGCTCGATACGTTTCTAATCAAAACAATCTTGGTTTATTAAAGAATAGGTGGAATTATGTATTCTTTTGAAATCCTTGAATTCAAATGTGTGCTGTGTTTAGATTGTGGTTTAGCAGAAATGAGACATAGCACACATTTGAATGGATGTAATAATCGGGGGAGGTTGGACTGTATTCTTGTGATCACTGCTGATTAAAACAATGTAGGTTACTGTAACTGTAGTGAGAACGTAGTTATGCTGAGTGTTCAGAGATGATCGCCTGTTCATGCAATTCACTCTCTATTGCTAATCAGTACCACTGAGGGTGTCCAGCTAGTGTTTATATGTGCCAGCTGTAGTTTCCAGCCAATGCTGATGCATCAAATCCACACAATCTGCTAGGTGTCTCCAGGACTTGACAAAGATGCTACACCATTCATGTTCAATTGAGGTGTTAATTGGGAAGCTTGTTGCCATAGAGACAACCGTCCAACTGGGTGCCTCAGTTCTGGCCCCTGGACCTTTGGTTGCCACATCCAGTCATGTCAGCCTGTCCAGCTAAAGGATGGAGGAGTTTCAGCATCACATCTCTGAACTTCACCAGCATCTGGAAGAATATAGGAGCTCCCGGTGAACCCAAGAGCCTGGTCCAGTGGCACTTCCTGTTGTGTGTGTGTGTGTGTGTGTATGGGGGGTTGTTCCCAGAATCAACATCTGGGTCTTGTTGGAGTGTTCTGCTCCCTGGCTGTGCTTAGAAGCAGATCCCCCAAGTGTTTACTCACACCCCGCGGGGAGATGGTGAAGGCCTGGCCCAGAGCCAAAGGACCGTGGGAACCGGACGGCATGGGAACCGGACGTATGAGGAGAAAGGCGAAAGACTTTTGCTAAAACCCGATAGGCCACACACGCTCAAGCCTTTCTATCGTCAGACCCGGTGTTTTAATTTGAGATGACTTGATTTCATTTTACTCTGTTTTTTTTGTATTATTTTAAACTCTGACCAAGCGCCCTTGCTGAGTAGGTGCGGTTGGTGTTACACCGTCACCTAGGCCGAAGACGCTACCGCTTGATTGGAGCACTCGCTGGGCTCTGAGGATCTGATGGGTGGGGTAGAAGAAGAAAGGAGAAAGGAGAAAGGAGCCACTTGGTGGCGACAGTTGCTGATCTATTCCAACTCTGTCGTAAACCTCAGCGGCCCTAAAAGAACTTCACTTGTCATAAAATGCCACATCTTCGTATTTAGAACGAGAACAAAGCATTACTGTGAAAGCTGTCCTCAAATGGTGCTGTTTTTCAAAGCATGCTTTTCTATGTTAAATTCTTTCACAACAGGAAACCATCTACATCAATATTACAGATTCAGTCTATAAAAGACAGAAAACACATTAAGATTAAACACCCTTTCCTTTTCTCCATGTGTTTCCACACAAATGACATTAATTATGAAGTAAATATATAATATGATTCATTCCATTCGAGCACATTTATCAATCGCAAGGCTCATAATAGAAAACAGTAAAAACAGCAAACATTTAATCTTGCTTCAGTCATGATAAGCCCAAGTTAGATCAATGTGTCTCTTCAGGTCTTCTTTGCTCTCTTGTCCTCCTCTTGTCCTCTCAACATCTCCTCATCCATCTCTGTCTTGTTTGAGGTCGTCTCCAAGCCACTCACCTCCTGACTTGCTGCTTATTTCGAACCAGAGAGGAGAGAGGAAGGGGCCGAGCAAAGGAGCTGAACGAAGGACCGCCCACCGAATGAAGGACTGCCCACTCAATAAAGAAATGGCCGCTGAACAAAGGACCACTCGCTGAACGAAGGACCGCCCACTGAACGAAGGACCGCCCACTGAACGAAGAACCATTTGCTGAACGAAGGACCGCCCACTCACTGGTAAACCTCACTCTCAGGTGTCTTCACACCTTCACAGGCTTAACATGTACCTGCATGGAGGTCTGCAAAACCATTACAGAATCATGTTTGCCAAATATCATAGCACAATTAAGCATAATATTATAGTAAACTAACATACAGGGTGCTTCATCTTAAAAACATTTACACAGAATCTCACTGGCGTTACATTCATTGGCATTATGAAGTATTTGAGTAAATATCTGTTTTAATCATGTGAAAAGAAATATGAAAAATATGTCACTGTAAATGTCACTGTAAGCTGCCATATAACCAACGTGTTCGAATGTATAATCCCGTCACGATCAGCTGACCCTGGCCAATCGTCTCCTTTGGGGAGTGTGAGCTGAAACTTGGCCTGGGCCACTGGTTTTGCCCTGGTAGCAAAGGAACTCTGTTTCTCTCCATCCTCCTACACTTTGACCCGTTTCTGTCTGTACGGCTTACTGTGTCTTTTCACTAGCGCTGAACAGTTCGCTCACGGCCAGTAGGAAGTCTGCCTAAAATAGAGAGTTTCCTGCCTCTCGTCAGTCCAGCACACAGAACTCTGAATATGTTGAAATCCAGGCCAGGGGTGGCAACAGCAGCCAAGTCCTTAGGACTTAACACATGCTGTACCCTCCTCCAGCTCCTCCGGTGACTGTTGGCTTTAAAAATACATTTTGAAAAATAAAAAAAGACTTTTGTAAAGTTGCTAAAACGTTGCTGCGCATATTCGACAGCTGACCTCATCTCACCTCTTTTTCCTCCCCAGGTGAAAAAAAGGGTAAACTTCAGTTGTAAACACCCAGCTGGCAATGTACGTCCTCGCGCTGATCTACGATCAGCCTTTTCTGCTGAATGTCCTAGCTGTGCCCATCTACTGCAATTCTGCGAGGCTGACCAGGGATCAGCTCAGAAAAACATGATGACTTCTTTGAGTCATCAGATGCACCGATGACTCGTCTCTGGCAGGTGACACCTTGTTTTCCCTGCTGTCAATAATGAAAGGATTCTTGCTTACCTTGATTTGCAACACACTTTGCTTGATCTGACTACAGATAGACATTATATATATATATATATATATATATATATATATATATTAACTGAACTGAACTGAATTGAATACCACTGAACTGAATAGAACGGAATATGTGCATCAGATAAATGCATTGTTGAGCAGCAAACTGGACGAGAAGTTCAACCTTCTTTAAAAGAGCAGGTTTTCCTCCCAGAGCCTGTGCTGCGAGTAAAAGGGGGAGAGAGACGACACTTCCTTTACTGGGATGCGGAGGCCGTGTGCTCATCCACCTCCTCCACCCTGCACGTCTCCTGTCCCTGTGACCACAACCACGTCTGAACTTGCCCTCTCACACACACACACACACACACACACACACGCACACACACAAAACGAATAAAGGATTCACGTTTACAGGAAATCATACGTGCCCTTTAGAAAGGTCGCTGCTAGCATTCGGTGCGTCACCTTCGCACCCATACACAGACACACCACATTCACTAACCTCTCTCTCACCCTCAGACACACAAACACGCACACAAACTCGCTCAGCCTCTCGCATTCTGTTCATTTCATGGTTCCTGAAATGAAAGGTGCTCCCGTATGGAATGAATCCCCATCTTGGCCTCCACGGCAGTGGTGGAGGGAAGGGTGGGTGGAGCTGGTGGTGTTCTTTGCACAGCTTCCAAAGAGGCCACGTGGTGACAAAGCCTCTCCTAACCAGCCATTAATAGAGTGCAGATACACCGGTAGGGGTCAAAAGCGTCATCTCTGTCTCCACACACATCCACACACGTCCCTTTCTCCACACACCTCGGCCCTGACTCCCCCCTCCGTGATGACACGGTCACAAAAGCTGTTTTTGCCGGTGTTTACAAGGGAATCTCAGCGTGTTTTTTTTCCAGTGTGTAAAAGAGAATTTCATCCTCTAGAATGACAAGATGTAAACACACGTAGCTGTGAAGAGCTGAATAACTGAAGAGCAAAAACAGCAAAAAAAAAAAAATCATAATAATTTATTACATTTTAGATTATAAAGACTGAAATAGGTACATTCCATTCTATTTTGAAATATGTTGCCCAGCTGAAAATGGACTCTGACGTAGGACGTAGTGTTCGGTATTAATATATATTCTCTTTCCTTTGTTTTACACAACAGCCCTTCCACTCTCTCACCCGACCATCCACTCTTTCGAAGAGCTTGAAGCACAACACACACACACACACACACACACAGCTACCTTCCAGGTAGTGGTGTGTTTGAGTGGCAACCCTATTGTTCTCCTGCCTACTCTCAACTCCCTTCATAGTAACAGAGACAAAGAAGAAGGGATGAGAGAGTAAGAGAGAGAGAGAGAGAGAGAGAGAGAGAGAGAGAGAGAGGTGATGAAGCAAGGAGGGGTTAGGTGGGTCATGCCCCATCTACCTGTACAGGTAATGGAATGGAGGGCCATTTCTACCTTTCAGGGCCCCCAGGAGCATCATGTTTCTCTAAACAGGTGAATAACAATACAGGCTACTGCCATTGGCCTTTTTATACACACATACACACACACACATTCAGGATTGTGACCATTTGATTGTGACCGGTGTGACATCACAGCTATAGTCTGTTCAATGTCATGGCATGTCAGTTTATCCGTGCAAATTCAAAGACATTTAATTATTTACAAATGCAGAGTGATGCTTATTTCCTTCATATTAGGACATTTTCACGTTCATGTTCTTTTTAATAACTGTTTTAAAATAAGATATTAAAATATATATATATTTGCATAACTTTGTTTTATACACTAATTCCATTATTCTAAATAAATCTCAACAATCTGACTCTCGACAATCTCGACAATCTGACTACACTAAACCTGCTGACGTCTGGTTGATATTTAGCTCATATATACGACGTTTTTAGGTTTTTCGAGTGAATTGCTAAATTAAGAGTTAACTGCTAAACCCATTACAGTGTTCCTGCATTAAAGCAGTCATTTCAAAACACCCAGTCCATATCTCCGCCCCATCCGTTAGCGCTCAGAGAAGGCTGATCACAGATCAGCACTCCCTAAACGCATACCTATAGCCTTAGTAGTTCCCTGTGAAGTGGAGATCTACCGCTTTAAGGGAGCTTTACAAACAATAAAGAGTGAAAACTTTGTCTGAAGGGAACTTCACACTGACCAGGAAACAGTGAATAACAGTTTACTCCTATGCAGGAAGCTGACACAAAAATGTCAGTTACTACTATGTCCTGTAGAGATATTCTGGTGAGTTGATCTTGCTGGCTGATTATTGGAGAGCAGTAAAAAAAAAATCTATGTCACTTCATTCATGTGCTTGTAATATTTAATATGTGTTGAAAAATATCAGTGATGTTGAACGAACCTGTTCAAAAAAAGTTGACAAGTTTGTAAAAAAACACAAAAAAAAAACAAACAACTTTTACCTAGTTAGCAATGGCTAATATTGGTTATCCTCAAGTAAATATCGGTTATTGTATGTTGCTCTTTAGCTATCATCAAGCAGACATTCGATTTACATAAAAAATATAGTCGATGTTATGTATTGTTTAGTCTGTCTACATTATAAAACAAAATAACTGTCTTAATTTCCCAGATGTTCCAGATGTGTAGGGAACACAAGAGCCATGCTGAGGGACCCTGAGGAATGGAACCCAACCTCAGTTTCTGCAACACTACTGAGGAGATATTATTTGGGTGGCAGATCAAGGCACGGTTTGCACAAGATTAGCTTGCTGATAAAACTCATAAAAAAAACAACAACTCATAAATCAAAACAATGACTATATTTCATTCTATCCTTATGGAACTTGTGCATCCGAACCCTTTTCTGCTGCAGTCGTGCCTCCCGCTGCACTGTTGTTCTGCTCCCCAGCATCTGATCCAGTGAGTGCGGTTTTACACCTGTGTCATCAAAATCTATAGCCTGGAGGACTGAGGCAACGTTGAATGGTTTGTGTTCACCACCAGCACTGCTAACCACCCCCCCCCCCTCCCTCCTCAACTCCAATCAACCAGGACCCTGTAAATTAAATATACATGTGTGTACCTTTACGTAAATGTGTGTGTCTGTTTACCTGGATTTACTGTGTGTGTGTGTGTGTGTGTGTGTGTGTGTGTGTGTGTGTGTGCGTGTGTAAACCTACATGTCACATCAAGGCGAAGAATAGTTGGGAAATGTTGCCTTGATGCGTCAGAGTTTCACTCGGTGTGTCTGAGCTTGTCTAAAAGCTTCACCTCTCTGTCCACTTCCTTATATGCAAAACAACTGGAAAAACCCCATTAAAAATTACACTTGCCATATACAATATTTCAAAATATAATGTTGTATAACCTAGTAATATTATGTTAGAATGTTAGGTACTTAATAAGTTATAAATAAAATAATGTTTTAATTTCACACTTCTAATTGGTCCACAGCCATATGTTCTTCTGTCTGTTTCTTTAAATATTCAGAGGTTCCTCTGATTATGACCTACAGTGATAGGAGAATAATGGCAGGCCTTTCACTGGAAGTTGTTTGTTCTGGTGCCACAGAGCTGCTCCACCAGTGTGGGATTGTGACGACAGCACAGGACTGTAGAGGTCTGAGTCACTTTTCACATCATACGTGGGTCTGTTGTTGGAGGGAAGCTTGGGTACAGTTGCAAGGGAGGTGATTTGGGAATGAACTCAGGCCCGTGATCTGGCACTGGGTTGTGTGTGTGTGTGTGTGTGTGTGTGTGTGTGTGTGCAGGCTGGCTGGGCCCTCGCCCAGTGACCATACTGTTGCCAAGGGAGTCAGAGCACATCTCCATAGAGGGAGAGAGAGAGAGAAGGATAAGCAGAAAAGGAGGGAGGGGAGGAAGAGGAGAGAGTGAAGGAGATGGGGGGGAGAAAGGAAGAGTGGGGGGGCGGTGCAGGGAATGAGCAATAGAGAGCCAAAATGGGAGGGAAGTGGAATGATAACAGCTTCCTGTCCACCTGGCATTTTCCTCCCTGTGAAAAGAGGGCGGGGTCAGTGTGAGGGTCATCGTGTGATTGGCTCCCTCCCCAGCTCTGAGCCGCCTGTCACAGCCGGAGGCCTGGTGTCCATCACCCGCCGGATGTGAGGATGCCATGCGTTTGAATGGGTGCCTCTGCTCTGGGGCAGACAATAAAAACACAGGAAAACGAGTCTGGATCTTGCTCCCACACACACTCAATAACACACAGGCATACACACACACACGCTTACTCTCAGTGGGCAAATGTCCAAGACCCTAGACCACAGCTGACAGCCTGTCTGACATCTCTTTTAAAATGTTGCATGCATAGAGAGTGCACATATATGCACACCACACACACACACACACACACACACACACGTTTTTCTATTTTTATTGACGTTTTCCTTTCAACTCTGTTTTGTACTAAATACTGACTAAATACTACCCACAACTAAACCATAGCCCGTTCTTAACCTCAGTAAGCAAATAGTTCTTTAGTTTCTCAGATGAAAGTCTGTGACAGTACCTGTGACAAGGCGTATAAACCTGTCTTAAAGAGGTCAGTGTCTCTCTCTATCTCTCTTTCTCTCTCAGTAAGCCAAAGGAAGTCCTTTAGTTCTTTTAGTTTCTCAAGTGAAAACTGCAGTACGTGTATAAAAAAAAGGGGGGAAAAAAAATTCCCTCATGGGACCAGTAAAACATTCCCATAACGTCAGAATTTTAATTCTTTTCTTCATGAAGAGAGTAACATCGAGTCCCACTCTTTCTACCACCGATACACACTTTCGCGCTCACGCAGACACCCACACACTCCGTCAGCGCAGCTCCCCCTCGCTGGAAGCTCCACAGTGAAAATCACTGTCGACCGTCTCGGCCTCGACATGCTGGTGGGGCCACAGAGCTGTGAGTTTTTGCGTGTGGCACCGTGTCTGGGGGCCGCCGGACTGAGGCCTGTCCAAGTTCCTTGGCTTTTGTTTGTTGCGGACATATAGATAATGAGACAAACAAATGAGGGCCCATTCACTGGGCCACTCCAGAAGGAAGTCTGGCTATTCATTACCCACAGTCACGCTGCACACTGTGGATCAGAGCTGGCAATGCTAATAAATGTGTGTGTGTGTGTGTGTGTGTGAGTTTATACAAAATGTGCTCACAAGTGGCAATATGTTTCTCATTACTTTGTTACTTTACATGCATTTACTTGTTAGAAACATTTTTGTTAGAAATGTTTTGTTGCAATATCATTTGCCTCCTGTGTGTGTGTGTGATGTTAAATTACATTCTGACCATCTGACCAACAGATCTTTTGTTCCCACCAGGATATCAGCTGATAGTTTGTCTCTGATTCACTAGCAAGTGCTGACTAGTGGATGCCATTGTGATTCCATAATAAATGGTGGAACATTTGGTCTCATACCATCACCACCACCACTACCATCATTATGATCTTCTTCATCTTCTCTTCATCAGCCCATCAACATCACCTTCAATGCTACCCCCCCCCCCCCATTCTCCACCAGCTGGCTTCCAGATGTTTCCCTCTGTCACTGCTCATCTACCCAAGTGTCTTCTGAAGCTTCAGTAATTCCCTCAGAATCTCTCTCTCTCTCTCTCTCTCTCTCTCTCTCTCTCTCTCTCTCTCTCTCTCTCTCTCTCTCTCTCTCTCTCTCTCTCCCTATCTCTCATTCTAATATGTTAGTTACTGCTTTGACTGTCAGTTTAGTTTAGTTAGCTCATCTCCGTCCAGTCGTACTGCACTGACGGCGTCCAACATTTCCGAAACAAAACTATGCTGTGACAATCAAAACCTATGTTTAAGACAGCATGTCCAGATATTCTGTTCCTCACATATAATTACTGCAAACGCCTTCTTAAACATCAAAGAGGTGAGGCAAGACGAGGTTAACGAATGCTGTCAGGGGAGTTGAAACACACATTAGTACGAGAGATACCGCGCGACGTATGACTGGAAGAGAGAACGCATCCGAGTGCGCGAGAATGGATGATGCTCTTTGATGCTAATGAGATTCTGAACGCATTGGAGCCGAATCTGTTTCTGCCGAGTCTGAAATCTGAGTGGGTCTGTTTCTGCTTCTGCCCTCACCTCTGCCCCCCTCAGGGTCATGGGGGGAGGTGACCCTGTTCCACGACCCCCGAGCCGTGGCAGGGCCCTGGGCCTGACACTTGCGCTGGGATTAATTACAGCCTGCAAGAAACCAGCAGGCTACCACCGCTGTGATAGAAGGAAGGAGAGAGGGAGAAGGGGAGGGAGAGAGAAAGAGAGAGAGAGTGGAAGACAGGAGGGAGTTAGAGAGAGAGAGCTAGAGAAAGTAGGAGAGGGGGCAGAGAGGGAGAAAAAGAAGGGAAGACAGGGGGTAGATAGAGAAGGGGAGAGAGGGATGGGATTTTCTTTTTCTTTGAGACAGATGGGCTCACTAACTGTGACTACTATTGCAGCCACTCTGAAAACTGATGAAAACAACAGACAGCTTCTCCTAGACATCAGGATGCTTCATGAGATCAGGATACTTCAGGAGATGCTGAGTCATTTTCAAACAAACCTAAACCGGCCGAGTTAAACTGTTAAAGTTACAGAGTAACATAATTTAGCACATTCCACAATGCTGTCTTCTTATAAAACCAAACACATCAGTTGACATACACACATACTAATCTTTTTTGGTCCTGGAGAACACCCACACACCCACACACACACACACACACTGCATTTTACAGGTATTGGTCAGAGGCCATATGTGGCCCTGCCTGATCCTGTATTAAGTTACATCGGCCAGGGCTTGTGGCTTTGTCTCTGTATTCTGCAAATGTCCTACCTGAGCCCATGTACAGATGGAGCACAGGCAGGAAAAGAGATGGACATCTGCTCAGACACGAGGCCGTTGTCCTAACTGGTCGATGCAGTAAACCCAGCTTTGTGATATATGCGATGTGATATATTCCCAATTAAGGACCTTCTTTGTGGCTACTGAAGCTATTAAACACTGGCAGAAAAGTTAAATTAGCATTCAAGCCCAAGATGAAACTAACTTTTACTCTTTCCGTCAGTCCATTTTCCTAAGGAACCACAACACAGCTTGGACTCCAGCTCCATCTGATACGTGTGTCTTGAGGTTTTTTCCGAATGGCTAGAGTAGCGTGCAGTAGCCTAATGAGAGGGGAAAACACCATTTGGCACGGAAGAACACTAATTAGACTCTCGAATTACCTGGTGTGCACCAGTAACCTACACACATACACGGCATAAAAGTACACAAATCTTATTTAAGTTGAAAGAAATGTCTTCTATAAAGAAATGTTTTCTACGAGCAACAGCTACACTTTGTGTACTGTTTTGTATTTTGCAAAATATTTAGTATAAAAATTTTCTTTTGTTTTGGCCCCATAGAAAAAGCAAGCAAACACACACACACAAAATACACATATGCTGCAGCACATGCATACACATGCAAACACACACATGCATATTTACCTGTATTTCAGGCTATGCATGAAACTATGAATAAAGTATGATTTATTTCTACAGCGTACTACCATACAGCATTGCAGCTTCAGGGTACATTCAGACAGCCCTCACAACCTCAGAATTGTATTATTTTCCTGACAACCCAGGGAAATGTGGTAGCCACAGATTAACACACACACACACACACACACACACACACACACTACTACTACTAGCCTCTGAGTGGCCTACAGCAGCAAAATGTATTTTTCAGGAACTTTCTGCCCCAGAGCGGCGACCGAAACAACAAAGTGCCCAGTCAGAGAGAGCTGGTGAACGTATGCTAGAGTTAAGTGATTATATCTGGGAGGGGGCTAAAATCATTATTACCCCTGAAGGACGTGACCCTGGGGTTAACTAGCCACAGGGAGAGAGAGAGAGAAACATGCACACATGCTCACCAACCTCTACACACCCAGTCCTCTTTGCTAAATGTTTCCATATGAAGTAGTTATACTTTGTCTATATCTTCATGACTTGTTAGATGTCATTAAAGCTGATAGTTATTTTACTGTTGTTTGGCACAGTAGTGCATATATTATTATGTGAATTTAAAATTTAAAGATTTTCAATTAAGCCAGCTTGACAGAGAGAGAGAGAGAGAGAGAGAGAGAGAGAGAGAGAGAGAGAGAGAGAGAAATATCAGTAATAATGGATGTAACAGAATTTGAGTACAGGAAAGTGCATGTATGTACAAGGGTAAGTCCTCATGTGCATATCAGTATTTTGTGTGTATGCACTAGTGTTTCAGTTAAGTGTGCGTGAACAAGCATTTCACTGTATTTTGCCCAAATCAGTTTCCCATCTCTCTCTCACGCACACACTCTCTCGCTCTCTGGAACGCATCCTTTGCCCAAATATGTGACTGGATTTTAAAGCATTGTTCGGTGTGGGAGAGAGGAAGATGATTGGCGGTTTGTAACACACCCTCAGGGAGTGTGAGAAAGGCAGGGAAAAGCCGCGGTTGGCTGTCATCAGATCTGTCGTCTTTTATTCCGAGTCTCAAGTCCTCGGGGCGCTTTGTAGGCTATTTGATAAAACACGAATGCATTTCAAAACTAGCGCCATTTCTGCATGATTAGCAACGTAGGTTTGGAATGAGCAGAAACACGCTATGGCTGGAGGCCTCAAACAACATTCCTCTTACACACAGAAACTAGAAAACGAAAGTACGAGTGTTTCAATTGGCGTTTTTGAATGGGATTTAAAAACAACTAATATATGTGTTGCAAACCCGTCACAATTACTACGAGCTTCGCAATACTGGTTTTGATGTTGATACCTGGATTAAGCCACGAGGCAGATTAATAAATTACCTGAGAGACAATCATAGCAGGGGTTTCACAGGACTTTTAAACTTTTTTACTTTGGTCCAGCCTATCACGCTGTTATCTAATGAGAGAATTCACTCCATTCATTGAATTCATACCCAGGCTAAATATTCCACGCGAAACTCATTACAGCGCGATGCCATAGGTTCTTCATGGCTGAGAGACGGGAATGTTAGCGAGCAATTCCTCAGGCTGTGCTCTACCACAGCTAGCACTTCTAATAGGCAACTGGTGGGGGTTGTTTAGCCATATTCACATACGACCACGCTAACTTTCATTCACTGTCCGCCTTACTAGCATTTACAAATTAAGTTCTCCGTTAAAACGGGTGGTGAGGCTCGACTGCTGCTAACAGATAGGCTTTGTTGGGATCCTTCCGGTTGCTGAGCTATTTCCTGCCTCTGCAGGAAACAGCACATATTGGAAACAGCTTTGCTGTCTTAATGGGCTACGTGATATGGGCCTTGATTCTAATCGCTTCTTGTCATGGAGGAGTCAGGAGGAGGAGGAAGAGGAGGAGCAGGATGAATAGGGAAAGTCTTTGAAACTCATCTGCTCATCCTGGACCTTACCTCCCTCTCTATTTTTAAGACTGTTTTTGTGCTCTGTTAAACAGATCTTTTACTATCTCTCTCTCTCTCTCTCTCTCTCTCTCTCTCTCTCTCTCTCTCTCTCTCTCTCTCTCTCTTTCTTTCTTCCTGTTTGCCAGAAAGGCAGAGGACATCATGGATTTCAAACATAAATACAGAGAGGAACACTTCTATCTACACACATATCCCTGCACACATACACACACACAAGCACAGATAGACCAGCAGCCCAAACAGATCCACAGACTCCCACGAGCAGCTGTAACATAAATAGCAGAGCCATCAGTGGAGCAGGCCTTGGGGAGTCCACTGGGTGAGATGGGAACTGCAGTCCCTAATGCAAGCACACACAGGGTATATATAACACTGTCAGAAGAGAGCAGCCTGACCCTGGCCTCAACCCAAACACTGACACACACACACACAAACTGAGAGAGTGTGTTCTGTTTCTGACACTGCAAACACACAAAGTAAATATGAATGAAACTGCTGGCAGATACATAAGAAGAAATCAAAGTCACACAGATCATTTGGAGTCTTCATGGGTTTGTGTAATGTTGAGTTCACAATACAAATAAAATAGTTTTTTAAACTCAGGTTGTTTAATCCCAAATCTGAATTTTATTAGGCGATTAATAAAGAAAACCCCTTAACTAATGTACACAGCCACACTCACACACAAACAACCACACGCACACACCCATCACCTCATACCTGTTTGTAGCTGTACATGAGAATAACCCTGCACAGACGGGAAGCTTCAGTCTGGCTTTAAACATCAACACTCCTAAATCAGTACACCCAGACATAGCAGAGTGGGTAGTCTGTTTCAGCGCCCAGGCTGAGATTACCATAGCGATGACCTCTGGGGTCAGAGGAAGTGTGCCAGCTCGAGGACCCCCCACTCTGAGGCCAAACCCCAAAGCTGGAGTGTGTGTGTGTGTGTGTGTATGTACATGTGAGTTCGTGTATGAGCGCTGGTGCTTTGCAAGATGGCTGACTGAAAGGCAGTGCACTGACCATGATGAAATTGATTGGAGCAGGAGTGTTTGAACAGCACGTATATTTGTGGTTGTGGACATGTGTGTGTGTGTGTGTGTGTAGTAGTTTTGTGATTTATTTTTTCTTCTTCATCAATGTTTTGTTGTGTGTTTGTCTTAGGAATGTCTACTGTTAAGTGTCAGTAATGGTCCCTCCACAGTGGTGCTTGGTGTGTGTGTGTGTATGTGTTCATGTGCAGACCTCCCCTTTTAAGACATATTCATCTTTTGTACCCCAACCTGTCGCACCCTCTGCCTTGTGGAACCTCTGCCTTGACTCATTCTCAGGCAGATGCCGCTGTGGTGAGCTCTTGACGATGGCTCACCCGGGGTGTCACCATGCAGGCTGGTTCTGTCTGAGCGAGAGTCTCTCCTTCACCGTGTCCTGTCTGAGCGAGAGTCTCTTCTTCACTGTGTCCTGTCTAAACGACAGTCTCTCCTTCACCGTGTCCTGTCTGAACGAGAGTCTCTCCTTCACCGTGTCCTGTCTGAACGGGAGTTTCTCCTTCACCGTGTCCTGTCTGAACGAGAGTCTCTCCTTCACCGTGTCCTGTCTGAACGAGTCTCTCCTTCACCGTGTCCTGTCTGAGCGAGAGTCTCTCCTTCACCGTGTCCTGTCTCCAGCCTGCTTCTGCCCTCCTGTGTTCTTGTTCACCTGCCTTTGAGACGAATGCACGTCTCTCCGCCCAGGCCTGTCCCCAAAGGCCTTTGTCCTCTCCACCTTACCTGGACAGGTGCTTTAAATCCATGTGTGGGTCTCCTAGCAACCAGAAGCAGGTGGGACTGCTGTTTGAAAAGAAAAGCAGATGTGGGGTGTGTTTGAGGGGGGGGGGGGGTGAGTATGGGCTCAGAAATCTCAGAAAGGGTAACAGAATGCCTCTCCCACACACACACTCACAAACACATTAACCTTCAAAGCCTTGGCATATCCTAATTACAGATGAAGTGAATGCTGCTGAGGATCCTAAGAACTGCCCTACAATCTCACACTCATGCTGAGAGACACAAAAAGGATATGCAGCCAAACAGACCAAGAACGGACAGACCGAGAAAGTGTGGGATTTATTCCGTTTGTGATGTAAGGATCTTTACCCACTACGAGACATCTTCCTCATACCACTGATCATACAAAAGCCACACTCACAGACAAACACAAACACACACCCAGAACATCACAGAGACCTCAGGACACACACATCTAAAACAGATTCCAGGACAAAGCTATACTTATTGGTTCTTATTGTGGTCGATCCATCTATAGCTGTTCTCTCTCTCTCTCTCTCTCTCTCTCCCTCTCTCTCTCTCTCTCTCTCTCTCTCTCTCTCTCTCTCTCTCTTCACTGTATTGTGGATGGTACTGCCAGGGCCCTGCCTGGGGCTCCAGACCCACCAAAGGCCCCCCCATGAAGCACCGCCAGAGAGGAGCAGCCGGAGAGGGGACACCGGGTTGTTGCAGCCAGGAGCAGGGAAAACAAGGAGGCAAAACTAAGAGAAAAACGCAGGACACACTCCTAAATGTGAGCGCAACGTGCAGAGTGGCCCAGCCTGGTGTCTGTGCCCTGCTCGTTCATGTGAGTTTGTGAGAAGATGTTCCTTGTCTTCTGGGGACCGGGGTAGGTTTGGCGTGCAGTAGGGTGTTAGTATTCCCTCTCAGTATGAAATTGGAGCAATTTGGAGAGCCGGCTGCGTTTTTGATTAGCATTATGGCAGAATAGTCTGAAGATCAAATATCACTTTGATCTCTAAAAGCGAAAATGATATTAACAACACGTAAAGGAAGATGGGAGTGATGCGTGTGTGTGTGTGTGTGTGTGTGTGTGTGTGTGTGTGTGTGTGGTGTTGATTTGTTAGGATTGCATGGAGAAGCTTGGAGGAAGCATATATATTAATAGCTGCAGTGATTTTACACACACACACCCACCACCTCCACAGACATGCACAAATGTTCACATTTATCCAAATCCTACCTGGAAAATATTTATCTGAATGTATCCAAATATTGATACATTTGGGAAAGAGACAGGCCTGCAGTTAATCATTCTTAATTCAAATGCATTCCCTTCCCCCATGTCTCGGGCTAACAAACATTTCTAGAATGTGTTTACTGTTTGTGTGTGTGTGTGTGTGTTTCTTGTGGTGTAGTGGTGGGTTCGTTCACAATGGAATACTGGTTCTAACAGGAGGTCCAGATGTTTCACATGATCCCTTGCATTTAATATTTTGCACACAGAGTTGGATACGAAGCGATAAATTGCGGACAAAAGAATTCTTTGGGGCAGATTTGTATGCTTCTCAGATTGACACAAGATGTTTTTTTTATTTATGTGGATTATATCATTGATCTATATTAAGAATTATTTAATCTTTTGACTCGTCATTGTGTGTAATATTCAGTTCTTTAATTAGATATATGTGCAATAAGTCAAAAACATTCATATTGCGCTTATTTCATCACAAAGCTGCTTTACAAATTAGCCACATGGAATGTTCTGGTAGAAGTATTTCCACATTTACTGGAGAGCGTCTTTCTTTGTTGGACTTTAGCAAGCATGTCTGACTGATAAATATATTAATAATTAAAGACCAAGCTAGTTGGGATGTTAGGATGGAGCCGCACAACATAACAAACGCCTCCATCGTGTTTTTTTGTTTGTTAGTTGTTGGGGTTTTTTTGGATCCCTCTGGGCTATCAGATCTGGGCTAGCGAACAGAACCGACCTAAACAGACCCGTGAGAGCAGGACCCGCGAGTGGATGAAATCGAGCTCCAGCTGCATTGATTTCAGCCCCGAAGACGATTCGAGCGAATCTGCGTGGAGCTCGAGTGGGAGTCTGAAACCGGAGCCTGCGGAGGAAAAAACCGCGGCCGGGCTAACAGAGGATGGGACGGAAGCGCGTGAGCCCGGTTACGCTCAGCTGCCAGCGAGTTCATGCTCGTCCGCTACTCACGGCAACAGAAAGAAATTGAGATATGAGCAGAATAGAATTACTGTGGATGAAATTAATCTTATGGAGAATTACAGGGTATTAAGAAATACATAGACCATGTTAAATAAAGTAAAGCACGCAAAAAAGTCTGTGTGCTATTGTCACATAGTATAGCATAGTACAGTTAAGTACAGTATAGTATTGGTGTCTTTTTATCTGTTTTTTTAATTTGGATGAAGATCTAATTACATTTACACAAACCAAATTTATGCAGGCACTTAGAACATTGTTAAAGGTTGAAAATCCTTTCTAAGACACTCACACACACACACACACACACACACAATCACACGCCTCTCTCCCTGTCCGCTGGCAGTGATCTCCGCAGTATGTTCAAAGGCAGACATCATAGTGTATGGAGATGTTGCATAGGAAAAGACTGATTCACTCTCATAGAAAACAGACACAGAAATGGTTGATCCTTTACGTTTAGCCTGAACCAGGTTACACTAAAGGATACATTAAGATAGATAGATAGATAGATAGATAAATAAATAAATAAATAAATAAATAAATAAATAAATAAATAAAAAAACCATGTGTTGAGAATAGCAGTTTCAGAGATCCCAGAGGATTCACAGCGCGGATGTAAGCGGAACGGCTAACACATTAACTAGTTTCCTCATGCTACTGCAGGTGTTAACAAGCCAGGGGTTAGGAGATGCTCAAAGCACTGTAGAGAAGCTGAGAGAGAGGACACACCCTGCTCATTAAATTCATTACGGCCAGTAGGAAATGTCTGAACCAGTGAGAATCTCTAAGATCATCTTCCTTTAATGCTGTATTGGAAAAAAGTGGGGGAAAAAATAGATTTTGAAGTATTTACTTTTTTTTTGTTGTTGTTCTACCCAAAGACCCCCTCTCACCGTCTTCCTTTTTTTGCCCACACAAAAGCACATGTGCAGAAATTCACACCCCCACAATTCTCCTTGACCCACAACGTCCCCCTCCAGCACCACTGGAGCCCTGGAGCCGGGGTCAAAGGTCAAGCAAGGAGCCGAATTTCCTGTCATCAGCACAGCTGTTTCATTATTCTGGTACATCACTAAAACCCAAAGACTCATCCCGCTTCTACAGTTATTCATAATCTAAGGGAAAAAAAAAAATCTCACCAGAAGGATATGCCTAGTTAGCTTGACCACTAAAGATGGCATTTACCCATAATAAGAAACAAGTATGGCTTCTGGCATCGGTAAGGACAGATTGTAAAAATCGGTTGGTAGGGGTATGTATGTCACATGAAAGCCTTTTTTTGGTGCCACATTTTCAAAGCCCTCCCTCTGTCTCTCGCTAATGGGGACCAGAAGACATGCAGCTGCCCAGAGAGTGTGTGTGGCAGGAAGTGGCAGACTAAGTAGCCAGGCACAACCACAGCAGGGGAATGGGGGGGGGGGGGGGTATTGGGGAACACAAGGACCCCGGGGTGCCCCCGGTCCCGCTCCTGGCGCTCACGGGCAGGCGCGGGCGCGCGCGGTCGCTGTCTG
>JAOYMR010000018.1:1428737-1441237 GCA_025802075.1 Tenebrosternarchus preto | reverse complement strand
ATGTGGAATCTCTGGTCCTGTATGTACAAAAGTGACAGACAACATGTTAGACTGTGATGGTCTAATCACAGTCTTGAATAAACAACTGAAGATCTTAACATTCAAGATGGAAGAATCTTAGGTCTTTATCCACCTGAATTAAAACTGAGGATTCTTAAATCAACCACTCAGTCTGTCGTGTCTTTAAAACACCTTATAAACACACACACACACACACACACACACACACACACACACACAAGGGTTCATTTGAACCATGTGGTGTGTATGTAACTGAAGACTGAGTATGGGTGAAGGTCCTTGATTGGTATACATGCCTGGAGCTAAAGGGCCCCACTGACACCCACGTTTACGCCTGGGTGAGAATGTATGCACACACACACACTCACATACACACACACATGCACACACACACGTGCATGTGCACACAAAACAACATGCACGCACACACATGGAGCAAGACATGCACATGCACACACATGCGTGTTAACACTCAACACGCTCAGACACACACACACACACACACAACAGGTGCAGCCGTGTGTGCTTATCGTGAGGTGAATGAACGTCTGTGATGGGACCCATTACTGACGCTGACATCCATCCCAACCGGTACGGCGTTTTAAGTAGCAGACTTGACACCTCTCTACAGCTAAACACTAGAGGTCAAGAGGTCAAGTCTTTTTTTTTTATCTGATCTGAGTTCAGTTTGGAGTCGTTTCCCCTAAAATGCATTGGGTAGGGGATTATGGCAGCTGAAAGGTGAATGTGAATCAACCATAAGTGATTTTCTGCTACACAAATTCCAAGTTTTGTTTCTATATACCATTGACCTTCCTATTGATATAGGGGCCCCCATGAAACATCTTAAATATCACAGAGGAGTGTGACATTCCAGAGCTTCAGTTGGACTGCAACTCTCTTTCTGAGTCGTTTGCTAGAGAGACTTCAGTTATTAGTTCTGTGGAGCTGCTTAGCTCACTGACCTGGATGGAGGTGGTCCAGGATCCTTGTAAGTGAGAACACGGAGGTGTCGGTGAAGGGATATTTGAGAAGGAGCTGGATGCGATGATTTAATGTGTTCACAAACATGTGCTGGTAAGAGGTCAATGGTTTCATCCACACCATGTGCTGGTTTGGAGTTTAGAGACTTACTCCCAAAACATTGTTCCGTCTGACTCTGTCCAAATATGGCAACATCTGGCTCCCAAACGCGCGCGCACACACACACACACACACACACACATACACACACACACACAAAGCTAGCACACACTTGGCACATAAACATAACACTACCAATACACACACACACACAACAGCTGAGTGTGTGTGCCTGCAATCTCTCGTTCTAGAGGATGACATTGTTTTTTTCGGGGACTTGTTTGAACTAACTGCATAGTTAGATGGTGTATAAACAACACTAAAAAGGTGTAAAGCGCGTGCACAACACACACACACACACACACACACACACACCCCATTTCACTCCATGTACTGGATATGAGGGCTGTGTATGCTCACCTGCATTGCTGTATCCATTGCCAAATGTTCTAGCACATGGATCATCGAACGTCATCCAGCTGATCCAAATGATGATTGAGCATTGTACTAAACACACACGGCCTGTTCCACTGGGATGGGAAAGATTCGGACAGATTCGTCTGCTTTTACGACTTTGCATGAGAGTTATGGGATTTTAACTAGCATGGTAACTTTAGACCATCTAAGGAGTTATGGTATCATCAGCCTCCTCCATCTGTCTGCACAAATGGCCTTGTTTAACCATCAAAGACTAACAGTCCACACTCCATGCTTCTGTCTCATCTCTGAGGAATGAGGACTGATCTCAGATCAGTTTGCTGCTGCACATACAGTTGCCTTTACTGGGATACTAAAGGCAAAATCTGATCCTGAGTCAGCCCTTTCATCCTGACCTCTGGGTAAGGAACTGGGAAGAGGGGCCCATGTGTGAAACAGCACTGAGGACATCAGGCTTTTTTCTGTGCTACTCTACCTCTCCGCTACGCTTAAATCACCAACCGGACCAGCCACGCGGAAGACACAGGTCAGCCAGCTGGCTTTAACACCCACACACACGCGTACACACACACACACACACACACACGCACGCACACACACGCACAGACATATCAACCAACCAAGCGTATAGGGACACACGCAGAGGTGCCTCATCCAGCATCTCTCTCTCTCTCTCTCTCTCTCTCTTCTCCCTCTCTTGCTCTCCCTCTCTCCTCAATAAATAACTTTATTGCACTCCCATCCCCCTTACTCCTCTTCCATTACAAAGAAAAAAAAAAACACTACTACATTGCTAATATGTAACAAAGGGGTTATTAAAAGTACATAAATTAATGAAAAAAAAAGTGTAATACTGTATTACTCCACCTGTGGAAACAGCCTTCTAAATATGTACCTTACATTACCCAAATTTCAGTGAAACCATTATATACAACTGGTGTCTCATTAACCCTGTAGAAAGAAATTAATTTCCCTGTGTCCTTAAAAGTATGCCAGGTAATTACCGGGATCTCTTGAGAAGGCAAAAGGAGGGAACCGTAGGCTAACTCGCATTTTCAATAAGAACCTCATTCTCGTTACATTACGCCAATGCAGACTAACGAGGGAACACTAATGAGGGAATAACCAGAAGAGACATATGAAGGTCATAAATGAGTCTGCCTGGAGATGAGATCTTTTCCCCTCTCTTTTCACCTCCCACTCGGTCAAGCTACTCAAGCTACATCTGAAGCTCCAGAAGATTCCAGACTCCTGACACATGATCTGTGGGTCTGCCTGATCCACCCTGATGCCCTCCTTCTGTTGTGGACTGTGTCTGATATATAAAGTCATCACAGGGAAACTAAGACCGATTTCACACTTCTACTAGATATCAATGACCTGATTATAATCACACAAGTAATGGATGGACTTTATTAGTTTGTACTATTGTTATTATGGTGCCCACTGTTGGCCAGAGGAGGATGGGTCCCCCTTTTGAGTTCCTCTCAAGGTTCCTTCCTCTTGCTCTCAGAGAGTTTTTCCTTGCCACCTTGGGTTGATCACTGGGGGCTTGGACTCATACATCTGTAAAGCTGCTTTGCGACAACGGTGGTTGTAAAAAGTGGTATAAAAATAAATATCACTTGACTAGATGTTCTGTACAGAACATATTTAAGAGCAGAACATATTTAAGACCCCACTGAGTGGTGAGACTACATTTGAAATGTCTGAAACATTTTTATTAATATTATTATTATTATTAATATTACTGTTATCATCATCTTGACCATGATACACTGGATTATTAACACATCATTTTCATATATAAAAAACAGTATCCATAGTGAATGAGTCCATTCAGTCAGAGTATGAGTTTGGTTTGATGCCACTCATATGTACCCGATGATGTCGTTACAGATGATTGGTTGTCGGCTGCCCGTCTTCATAAGCCCTTTGAAGCTATAGAAGTCCGTGTTGGGTTCATGGAGGCCCAGGTGAGACTTGTGGAAAAACGGTACCTTCCGCGAAACGTCCATGGGGCACGAGAGTCGCTTGGGTACCATGGCGACCCTGCCAGCAAGAGCCGAGTCCGAGGCCTTCTTCCACGCGCCTGCGCCACGAGAGATGCCAACGAGGTGGCGTTTTGCACTCGCCAACAAGTCTTTTGCCAGGCGCCGGCCTGACGTGGGCTTGGCCGCTGTCGGCTCGGACGGGTTTTCCGGCAGGTCCATCCAGTTTTGGACGAGGTCTGCGAAGCTGTTGTCGCCCAGCACGAGCGGCTGGCGGTTTCGTCGGCGGGTGAGCAGCACCGCTGTCCAGTCCTCCGGATCGCCCACCGCATCGAACGCCGTCCACCGCTCCAGGCAGGCGTCCGACGTGGACTTTGGCCGCGGACGGGGGCCTGGCGGGGTCACAAGCTGGTTGGTGCGCAGGCACGCCACAGAAGAGACGCGGACGTTTCGGGAACGCCGCAGCACGACGCCTTCGTCCGGCCACGAGCCCTCGGAGAAGTCTGAGTCGAGCTCCAGGCTCCGCTCGCTGTCGGGCGAGCCGGACGCGCTTTCCTCCTCGTCCTCCGGGGGGCTCGAGAGGCCCGAGTCAGAGCTGCTGGCTTCGCTGGCGTCACTGACCCTGAGGCGCGCCCGCCGCTCCCGCTGGGCGATCAGAAGCTTGCAGGCACGGGGACGGCCAGGAGCCGGGCCAGCGGGGGGCGCTGCCGCGCACGTCCGCCGCAGCTGCTTCAGGTCCTGGAGAGACCGCATCATGGATCGCACCTGCTCGCCCAGGCGGCCACCTGAGTCCTGCAGACCCAGCTGAGCAAGGCAGACAGGAGAAGTGTGGTTAGCCTTCATTACCATAGCAAAAAGCCAAACATGATGTCATATGACAGACATCCTACAGTTGGTTTTCAAGTGTCTTAACACGCGACAAATAGGCGATTCTGTTCCTTAAAGAGATAATCCACCATTATTAAATAAAGTCCTTAATATAATCTTCTGGAAAGTTTCAAGACTATTTCCAACATTCAAATATTTCCAAATCCTGTGCCTCCATTGGGGTTTATTCAATAAAAATCCTAGAAGTGATGGTACAACAATGGTCAACCTAACCCATTCACAGTCCTTTCAACATTTAATCCAACCTGATTGGCAATAGAGTGGGCTCACTTTAAACCTGCTGTCATGACAGTGAAACAGCTAAAACAACGTCTCACAAACACTTGCACCTCAAATCGAGTTCTCTGCTATGTGGTTCTGGGTTTTACTAAACCTTCTGCTTAGACAGGCTCAGACATGACGAGCCTATTAAAAGAACTGCACCCTGCTCTATTCACTGGGAAGCATTACAAAGCAATAACAAAAAAAGCTTAAACCTAGTAAGAGGTTCTATCCAGACAGTCACACCCACTAGTCTAGAAAAAAGCCAGCAGCGACAAAGTGAACATGTAGAAATCGTTTAATCTTGCAATCAGCCACGCCTGATTGATTCCAGGATCTCAAACCACACCTTGTAGTCATGCAGGGAAAAAACAAGCAGATGAGCTAAACCATCCTACACATGGATCTTTCTTATTAGACTACTGGTGCGTTAAAGAAAAAGTTGGTCAGTGAACCACAGGAAGATCTTTTATATGTCTTTTGACCACAAATCGGATCACTGGCTGGAATTCTGAGTCAGAATGGAATGATTTATTCATGGACAAGGTGTTGGGAAATTTGAGGAAAAACACCAGTAACCCTTCACAACATTGACACGAACACCTTCAAAATGAGCTCTGACTCACATCCACCCTCTCTGATTGGTTAGCGTCACCCACTGACTCAAGCCTGACCCTTCTAATTGGCCCACACTAATCGCTGAATTTCAGCTGCTCTCAGATTAGTTTTCTGGGGCTCTCAGAGTTGGTTCGCATCGTTTAGTGACTCAAAAACACCCACTTTGATTGGTCACCAGCAATTAAGGTGTGACTGCCCCCAGCAATGTGCACAGACCTTCTCATTGAGAAACATTTCCCAAGATGGCTCTGGTTATGCTTGAAAAGACTCCATGCCAGACAGGAAACTGAAAGAGGGAACTAAGAGATGACGGGTTCATTTCAGAAAGATGCTGGTTCTAATATCTCTAATATCTCAAAGACCATTTATCCTTCAAAGGTGTTCTTAATCTGCTCCAGGTGTTATGTCCTGTCTGCTAATTTCCATCTAGCATGATTTTGTAAGAAATAATCCCAAGTGTTTTTCTGATCCTACCTCAGACACATACAGCTTAAAGTTTGCTATATGCTGATAAACTGAACTGCACACACTGATGCAGGGACATGTAAGTAGGTAAGTATGCTGGGTGTCAGTGCTGTTCAGTACTCCATAAGTGTTATGACTTTCCCAATCTTAGACAGCTCATAAGCTCATAACCAGCCAAGATTATGCAAAATAAAGTGATTGAGTAATATCCAGCTAAAGGGTAATAACGCGAAAACACCTCTGCACCCGCACTTCCAGCAGGTGACTCAGTATTGCGGAGAGGCTTGTACTACTGTCATATTCACAGTGCAAAACCCTCTTAAATCCTTTAGGAAGGCGGTTTATCCGGCGACAAAAGCATACATCTACTGAGAATCAACGTGATGACTTTGAGCTCCCGTTTAAAAGGGCAGAACGTGGACGCGGGAGAAAAAGCTTCGTCTTAGGTCTCGAGAGAATGGCTCTCTGTGTCTGCCTTGAGCTCGCGACACTTTTTTGGCTTTGCATGCCATCTTTACAGAGAAAGACGGTCCAAAGGCAATCCGTCAAGTTCAAAGTCTATAATAAGCCGTCAAAACCTGCAACATAGCAAGGCTACTGCAAGTCAAAACGTAAGCAAAACATACTCGGCAAAAAAAAAAACCTGATTCGTCATTTTTGTGGCTAAGATATATTTACCTTCTTATTACGCAAGCATAACGACACTCAAGATAATAATGCAAATCGCTAGATAAGCGCCCAAAAGCAACTGCAAGCACATGACGAGAAGCGGTCACGGATGCTGGCAATGTCCGCAATTAAGCGCATATCTGCGTACAAGAGGTCCAGATGTTGGCCCATTTCCTTTCACTTCTGCAATGGCCCTTATTAGGAACGAACTCTCTCCAGCTCGTTATATAAACTGATGCGACTTCACAGATTCTTTATCAACATCTAAGCATTAAAACGTTAAAAACGACATCTGAGTGATAATAAGTTAGACAAGACTGAAAATAAAGTCAAGGTTGTAAAGAGCTTACCATTTTTGTTCTTCTAGCTGGAGGAATGTCAGTATCACCAAATAATGTTTCAAACGATGTAGCAATGATTTCCAAAATCCCCTAAATAAAGCTAACTACAGGATACTGCGATAGATATTAGTCTACCACAGCAAAATGCTGAACTGCTATAGTTATTTACAGTAGACAAATAAGGTTAGAATATATATATATATATATAGCATATGAAAAGTTCAAGTTCCTGTGGATGCTGCGTACAGATGCGCCCGCTGTCCTATCACTTTCTCCAACTTAGCGTTTTGACTCGAAGACGCGATAACAGGCGCATTTGAGCCCGTCCCGTTCATTCCAGCGTGCGCTACGGCAACCAGTCAGCGCGTGGCACAATCAAACCAACCAATCGTAACGCGCATGAAATATGAGCGCCTATTCCTCCCTTCCTCAAACTCGACGGAATTCATCAAACGGTGGAAACCACGGTATTGTATAAGCGTTTCCAGACAAACGTTACAGCGCCGAAGCTATAGTTATAAGTTGTAATGAAACTGTTGCAAATGTGATAACGTGTTATATTACTATTTTTAAAATTATAAAGCACATATATATTCCTTCTGAAAATGAATACTTATATATGGAATTCGTAACAACTAATGACAACAAATGTTATCCAGTAACATTTCCAACACTTCCAGCAACTTTCATTCGCTACATAACCGTGTTGGGACGATGTCATTCATTTCTCTAATAATTTTTCATAATTTCTTCGTTTATTTACGGTTTACAGCATTATATCCTATATATGATCCATAGCCACTGTATGCTATGCGACAGGTTAATATTTTGAATAAGACAGACTGTTTTAAAACATCAACTGATTTAAAACAGATAGCTCAGTGTAATTATTGAGAATTCATCATTTTTACATGTCTGTTTGTTCAAGAGAAAGGGGGTAAAAAAGAAACACCGTGGACATAACCGCCCTCTGCAGGCCGCTTTCGTTATTGCAAACATATCGAATAGTCTTTTTCAAACCGATACTGATCAACAATAACACTCCTTTAACTTATCTAAACCAAACAGTGATTTATTTTTGTATTGTGTATTGTAGTAGATCCAGACGGAACTGGTAGCACTAAGCACGCATTAACGGTGCCAGTGGGGTTGGATACAGCCTTATAGTCACCGGGTTGAATCTGCGTGAAGATCTCTCTTTTTCGTGAAGCTCTGATGAATTAGGCATAGGATATATTATATCTTTATCTGGTGTGTAAGCACAATTTTAATGAGGTAGAGAAAAATAGTAAATAAACAAGAGGAAGGAAGTAAACAATGGGGGAAAAAGAGGAGAAATCACATTTTTATTGTTGACCAGAAATAGGAGACTTGAACAATTAGATGTTAGGTGGAGGTGGTTATCTTTGGCCAGTTTTGGGAAATCACCTAACAGCTGTTTGTAATCACTCTTGCATAGTAGTTCTTAAGTTGCTCTGGATGACAGTCTGTAACTGTAATACAAAATACGACAATTTCCTGTTGAGGAAACTTTCATTGTTTTCTGCTGAGGAAACCTTGAAGTTTTTTTCACATTTAATTTGCACACACACACACAAAATTAAACTGAACGGTGAATGAAATATATATTATTGATAGAGTGTTCCTTTAATATATTACATACAAGCATTTAATATGTCATCTGTTTTGGTAGCATATTTCTGGACGTTACCTGCTTGAGCGTGCAGAGGTCACATCACTGGCAGGAAAGTGTCCCTCACACTCTGGAAAACGCTGTACCTTCAGTTCGAGGACCTGCTGGTTGTAGGTAATGCGGGTGTCCAACGTCGAACGCCACACACTGTTGCATCCGGCATTCTGGATTTTAAACGAAGCAGTTACTATGAGGTTAAAGTGTAAATTATTAGCTGTAAACCAGAGAATATCCCATACAGAAATGAAAGCCCTTACTCACCCTTGAATTGTGGCTGACATTCTTGAATTTAACTTTTACAGATTATGTTCAGTCTAAACGCGCAAAGAACTGCATCATTAGTTGTGCTTTTTTCTATTTTCCAGATGTTTTTCAGAAACATGTTATAACATTTGGTCATCACATATGCATAAAAGTCATAACATTTGGCCGTCATATCTGCATGTTGTTATTACCAATGGTCATCACATTTGCAGAAACATGTTGTGTACCATTATTAATAATTATTGTTTTCCAACATCAGCATATTAAATGCTTGAGTATGATAAACATACTTTTTCTAAGATTTACAGATCTTACAGCCTAATGGTTCCTAAAGCGACACTTTCCATTTTGCATGTAGATGAACTTGTTTTCTTGCTGTTGTTGTTATTGTTGTTGATGTATTATGAGGCAAACAATGGTCTGGATTATGACACAGAAGACGTCGCCTCAGATAACTTCCAGTACAAGACCTCAGTCACGGCTGAAAACTCTTCCCTTTCTCCTCTGTCAGGTCAGTAATCTCCTCTTTTAACAATTCCGTTTCAGCTTTTATTCAGCTAAATCAAACTGTCAGTGGTGAATTACCACAAAAATCCTTTTAAGACTTTAATTTACCACCAGGCCATTGAATTCTGTTCAGGCGCGTAATTCATCAAATGTTTGGGTTAATGTACTACATTGTATTTCAGATTACAGTTACACAGAAATGAAGTTCACAATTCAGCTGTACCTTTCGGTAATACCTTTTTTTCCTTTCAGTAATATATTTCAATAGTAAATAGCAAAAAGAAAACAGACTTTTTTTTACTGTTGTATTTGTTCTTTGCGTGTGAATTTTACTGTGCCCACTGTGTAGGGCCTTGTTTTATCATCTCAATTCTCTCTTCTTCTTTTTATACAACTCATCCTGATCTCGTACAAATATTCTCCACTCTGGTTGCCACATATGCTCTTACCATTGCCAACGGCGATGGTTTCTCAGCAACCTCATGTTCGACTGCAACCAGCTGTAATTGTCTGAAAGCGGCTTCACAATCTGGCCTCAACCAATTGAACAGTCTCGTAGCAACTGCATGGTACTAACTGTATCAGTCTCATAGCAACTGGCTAGAAGCTTCAGTGCTGTTTCCACCATTGTTGATCAGATGCGCCAGAACTGAACAGATCCGGTTTGTTCTGTCTAGTCGATATTCTAGAGGGAAAAAGAAAAAAAAACCTGGAAGACTTTGCACCATGGCAATAAATAACTTTAGGAGGTGGACAGATTTTCACAGAATTTAATTATAAAATTGTAAAAAGTGTAGCAGTGGAGCAGTTCCAAATGAATGCTTTCTCTTTTGTGCCAGGCGGCGTGTACTACAACACATGCTAGAAGTCACCATTCAAGTGTCTGATGGGAATTGCAGTACTGTTCTGGTGGCCTACATCACCGTGGTTTACCTGGACAACAGCAAAGCCTGCAAACTCTGTAGCACAGACTCATCTATGGGAGACTTGATTGGATGGGAAAGAAAAAAAAAATCAACCTTAGTTCTCAACCAGAGCTATTCACACACAATTGAACTGACGAAGGATTTGGTCATTAGTTGACTGAAGACTGAGATCATTCAGAAGGGTCTAGGCTGGGGTAGCTAACTGAGGGTTGCCAAGTGCCCCTGAGATCCACCTTTCCACTTGATTTAGTTTCAGCCCTCATCTGACACCGCTGAACCATTTCTTCAAGGTCTTTACCAACAATGGAATATCAGGACCGGGGTGTGTTGGAACTAAACTCTCCAGATCTCCAAAACAGGAGATGTTCTGGTAGTGAGTGACTGAACAGAGAGACTCATGGGGGGCGTGCATTAAAACCAGGGAAATTCAATCCCAGTCGGCCACCCTTGCGCATTTTTTTGTGTTATCCCTTTTCTTCCACACTTGACTGGATTTAGGAAGGCTTTGGTAATTAGCTGATTGAGGTGAAACAGGTGGGTCCGGGCTGAGGAAACTCTAAACTCTGAAGAGCACCGGAGGTACAGCAGTGGAAGTAAACAGCACAGATTTAAAGCCCTGGTGCTCCGGACCTGTGTAGACTTTGGCGCCTCCTGATTTCATTATCCACCCGTCATCCTTAACAAAGATGATTACAGGGAATGTGGTGCATGATTGGGGCACAGCTGCGATGGAGAGGTTTAATCTGTGTGTGTGTGTGTGTGTGTGTAGACACTGGCTCCACAGGTGCTGTGGGAGCTGTGAACACCTGAGATCTGGCTCAAAGCAGTTCCTCGTCATCTTACATGGGAACTCTGCCACGGCTCACATCAGGGCTGTTCAGGTTAGATACAACACACACACACATTCATACGTCACATGCTCGTGCACATGAAACGTGTATATGCCCTATTCATTCCTGTACTCTACACATGCGCACACACACTCACAAACCTTTTTTACATCTTCATGACACCAAGTGTGGTCCAGCACATCCACTATGAACGCGAAGCTCATGCGATGAGGTAAGAAGGATTACATGCGATCATTTACTGCTAAAACATTGGTGCCATGTCCAGTACTTCAGTGTGGAGATGTCTGGTGAGCGTCACGCGAAACCTCAGCTTAACGTTACAGCACGCCATCCTACAGATACCGACATACTGGTTTTCTAATACGTCAAAGGCCAGAGGAACTCAAATGACTTCAGAGTAGAGTAAGAACTGATGCCATGTTGGCTAAAATATAATAAACATGCATGTTTCCGTTTGTAGCCTTGCAGTGTCCTCTTCTTTCAGGAGCCTCTATTGCCGTAATATTGTAGGATAGCGATTCTGGGATGTAACATTACTGATATTAACATAACAGCCATTATTAAACACTGCAGTTTCACAAAGGCGACGCTAGATGGCGATGTTCGGCTACCCTTAGGAAAACTACACCAATATCAAGTTTTATTAGTTCCGTTTTCTTATTTATTAGAGTAAATACGAAAAAAACGTCACTATTTCATTTAATTGTTTATAGTAAATAAGAAAACCGGAAAAACTGCTAGAAACTCAGTCAACGTGGGTTAGTTTACAGGTTAAGCAAGTCTGATTCGGCCAACTGCTCGTCGCGTTCATTCTCGTGCACACGTGACCGCTACGTCAGCCCTGTTGCAGCTTTTGAATGCAAATCTCACAATTAGAAAGGTAAATAAATAACCTAGAGAAAGACTTAGGACGTTTGTTTCCTGTATGCTTTCTTTTGAAGTGACAAAAAATCCATAAGATTGCTTTATAAGCATCTGTGTATAATTGTGTACATTACTGTGTGCATTATTAATTATTATATAAAGAAATGTTTAGCTGTGATCACATTAACCATTCCTGTGGGGCCCACACCCCCTATAATACATTATACAGGAAAGGGTGTGTGTGTGTGTGTGTGTGTGTGTGTGTGTGCGCGCGCATGTGCGCTTGTATGTATAGCAAGGGTGGAAGCAGTGAGTCTCCTCCCTTCCTCTCCTCACTCCACTGCCTGCTTCAGTTACATGTATGACTACAAACACCCTTGAGTTACATGAATGACTACAAGCACCCTTGAGTTACATGTATGACTACAAACACCCTTGAGTTACATGAATGACTACAAGCACCCTTGAGTTACATGAATGACTACAAGCACCCTTGAGTTACATGAATGACTACAAGCACCCTTGAGTTACATGAATGACTACAAGCACCCTTCAGTTACATGTATGACTACAAACACCCTTCATTGATTACGAGTGACAAAAAGCCCTCTAGTGACTTA
>JAOYMR010000018.1:1366434-1387267 GCA_025802075.1 Tenebrosternarchus preto | reverse complement strand
TGGAATTATGTATACTGATATTAAAGGGTAGAAAGTTTTATTTGGTAATAATAATAATAATAATAATAATAATAATATAATTTACATGTACAGGGAATACAGCTGCATACAAATGATAGAAAAAGATAGTCTTTCATATTGGCTTGCATTAGTGAAACTTCAGTGAACCTGACATGACCTTGCAGTTTGTGTAAGCAGGCCACGATCCAGCAGCTGGTAAAAAAAATCACTATAGGCCACTAGATTGATAGAGTGAGAAATCTGGACTGGTTTTCAGCAAGGGCAGAAGCCTCTCTGTCTTTCTGCAGCCTCATAAAAATTTGCTCTTGCACAGAGAGAGAAGACTGAGGGAGACATACAGACACAAGATCTGGGAGAAAGAGAGCGAGAGAGAGAGAGAGAGAGAGAGAGAGAGAGAGAGAGAGAGAGACAGGAAGCATGTGTGTGTCTGCCTGAATGAGATATAGAGATATAAGGAGAGAGAGGGAGGAAGACATGAAGAGAGAGAGTGAGTAGAGTAAAAGAAAGAAAGAGGGTGAGAGAGAGAGAAAGAGAGAGAGAGAGACGGGTGGTTGGCGGTGCAGAAAGACTGAATGACTGAGTAGAAGAGAGAAAGAAAGAGGGAGAGACCGAGAAGGAAGGACAGAGAGAAATATGGAGACAGAGAGTGGGAGAGACAGAGACAGAGAGGGGGTCTAGTGATGCACACAGGCAGCCGCATGCTGATGCCCAGCTTGCTCCCAGAGCAGCCGTGTGCTGCCAGAAATAGCCCCAGCTTGCTCACGTGCCAGGAGCCGCGTGCGCCCAGAGCAGAGCCACACGTCACATGCCGGTAAACACGCGTGAGGGCGGGGCAACCTGCCATCTGTTCCCACCCTCTAACGCACATCCTAACGGGCTGTGCAGACAAGCCAGTTCTGAAAGCTCCAATCAGGAGGAGCGAAAGGAAGCTCGGTCTGGGCTAGCGAATGGAGAGGTGTGCCTAGCCTACGTACACTCATCGCAGCAGTAAAGTACGATTCAGAAGGGGTGGAAATTATTGGAAAGGTTTTACTAAAATAAAAAAAAATAAAAAAAATCACTGCTGGATGGAGCCATTCCTAATTAGGAATTAGGCACCAATCAGGATAAAAGTTAGAATTATGTAGTCACAGGTTTTATCATAATTCTTCATGCCTGGGATATACCTGGGATGGGGATATGAGACTACAACACACAAAAATAAAACAATAACCTATTTGGCTTAGCTAATGCAGATGATCAACTTGAATGAGAAATTGCAATATAAACATGCAATATGCAATATATTTTCCTCACCAAACCTGGTGCCTATTTGCAGTCTGAAAGGAATAAGACTCATGCCTGTCTTCCTTTTGAAACTGAACTGAAATTGTTTTTTTGTTTTGGTATTTCCACAACATTGCAAACATCCTATTTGGAGACTTTCTGAGGTTAGCCAATAGGTGAGTTACAAGGCCATCTGTTAAAGAAGCATGATAAAAGATGGCTGTCTTATGTTCTTATGGAAGGAGGAGAGGGAGATGAAGAAGCAGTAGCCACGTCTGCTGTCTGTCGGTGGTACATTCTTTGGCGGTGCTTATCTTACAATGTCACCTCTTCTGCTTCCATGGTGACCATGTCCCCCCATTTGTTTGAGGCACTCCTTCATTATCCTTGGAGGCCAATGCTGGGATGTATTCATGGATGTTTAGTGCCTCATTTTGGATAATGGATCTCACTCTTTGCAGGCCCCTTCCCCACTTCTTCCATCTGGTATACAGCCTTTCAGTGTTGAATATTGCGTGGAGTACCCTACGCATTGTGAACAGTTGTCCTGGTCTTCATATTGGAAGTTTCCACTCTTCTCCTGTGGAGGTTCTTGGGTGTTGCTGCCTCACTAATGTTTCCCATGTGACTGAAGAATTGAAGTATTTCAATGTTCTCCATGGCCTTAATTTTACCATCAGCTGACCACACTTTTCCAGCCTAAATGACAAATGTCCAGTATATACTGTCCCCACTGTTGTTCTGCAGGCTTGAATCTTCTCAGTCAAATAATCAATTAGCAGGTTTATTTGTTCTGCTACTTGGCCATGTAGAACGATTCATTTATTTTCAACGTCATGTAAGGTGCAGTCTAGTCCTTTATATCTCTGATCTACTCTTGGATCTACTCTATTGTTAATGCTAACTGGTTTCTGCTCTAAGTGATTATGGTGCTCTGCTTTCAAGAACTGGTGTTATGTGATGAGTAATTAATTCTGCCATTCACTCTTCCAGTACTGCTCTATTTCAGTTCTGGGTGGATCTATAGTCAAGGTTCTGTTGTACCACAACTCAAAGTATACTTTGGATGGTTCTCTGGCGAAGAGGGCTTTTGTTCTTTTGGATAGTGCTTCTTTCGTGGATCTCAGCAGTCTGTCTGCCAGAGCTGTTAACTTTTGATTAACTCCAGGGCCACTTTTCTTATTCTTCCCTAGCCAGGCAGCATCTTTGATCTTTATACCCGTCTGGACCCCAGTTAGTTTGCTAAGGTCCATCCAAGTTCTGTCTGTACCATGGTTTTTCCAGTTTTTTTGTCCCCCAAGACGGACATTGGTGTCAGCCTGTGGCTGCAACGATCAAACTCACATCAACTTTATTGCAGTGGGCTTAAGTGTGATATTGACGAATCACCATTTGCTTTTATAGCTATATAAATGTGCAGATTTAGTTTTCTGCTTTCAGCACTGAAGAACAGTTTGTTGAATTCTGCATTTTGATATGGAGCTAAGGCAACTAACACAACAACAGGTTTTGTTTTTAATTTTCAAAACTAAATAAATAAATTAACCCAAAACTTAAAACATTTCTCCAAACTGGAAGGAGTGGACAGGTTAAATGGATGTCACCACAGCTAATCGCTTTTCCCCTATAGATGTATGATGTATGAAATCGAGAGTTTTAGGATGCCTTATTCATTCTAAACCAAGTCTCTCTCTCTCTCTCTCTCTCTCTCTCTCTCTCTCAATCTTCCTCTGTCTAAGAATAAATTGGTTAGATGTGAAGGGAGAGATATTTACTCAGCCGTGGGGTGAGATGGATGAGAGATGTAAGTGGTACCAGACGAAGGCCTTGTCTTAAAAGACATTTGAGGCCATAGATCAGTTATAAGCAGCATCCAAGGTGGTGTGTCAATGTCCCTTTGCTTCATTTCTACACTGCAAGGCTTTTACATAAAAACCTTTATTATACTGAGTCACTGATTCTCTCTGTTCTCTCTCTGATTCTCTCTATTACTCATCGTCCATGCTCTCTCTCTCTCTCTCTCTCTCGATATATATCTTACTCACAAGTGCACATACGGAAGAAGTGCCCCCTTCATTATAGGCTCTCAAAGACCAAAGGGTGAAAGGAGAGCTTTTCAGTAAAGTGACCTCACTAAAGGAGAACCACATCAGAACCTATTATGGCCCCAAAAGCAATGGCTCCCCAGAGTTACTAGAAGTTTCCATAATTTCAACCATAAAAGTAATCATTTAATTCACTCAGTCCTAACAAAAGTCAGAAAGACAAAATACAAAAAGACAAAACTATATTCTGGATCCATAGAGAGAATTATAGCGCCACCTAGCACCAGTAACTCAGCCCTCAAACTGTTAAATTAAGGATAACTGAAATAGGCAAAGCAGGGAACTCTCTTTCCCGTCTTCCCAGACCGATGGAGCTAGTGTCACCGTGACTTACAATACAGGCTAAAGAGCATGTCAAAAACTATTATGTAATACATAACAAACAGTAAAACATGTGCAGCAACTAAAATACTCACAGTATAATACGTAGTGCTATAGCACAAATGAAGAAAATCCTAACCAGTGGTCAAACAGCTTACAGCCCATGAACAAATATGGACAACGGATCTGGTAGAAATTCAGACTCATTCATTCATTAGTTCATTAAAGATTCCCCATTAAGCTACTGTACAGCACTACAGAATGGTAAGCGGAATACACCTATAGCAACTGTATGTCTCTCTCCCCCTCCCTCTCACTCTCTCTCTCTCTCTCTCTCTCAGTAAAAACTAAAGTTGTAGCTCATTGTCTGAAGAGAATCATTCTTTGGGTGTTGATGCCAAGCCCTCTCTTAGTGCCCATGTTGGAGGGATTGAGAGCTCGTCTCGTCTACAACCCCCCCCCACCCCCACCCCCCGTGTTCGGGTCCGGTGCTCTCACTAGACAGCTGTTGTTTCCACCACGTGAGAGAGTTCACAGGGGTTATTCGTTCTAGCCGCATAAAGGGAGATATTGAGGATGACAGGGAGGTGGGTCAGGTGCTCTACTGCTGATCGGGGGCAAGGGGGCGGGCATCCCCAGATGTTGGAACACTCACTGGAACAATAGCGGACATGTGACCAGTGGCCTAACAATTTGCCGCGCTGCCCAGTTCGGCCTCTCCAACGCCGCCCCGTGCCAGTTCCGAGCCAGCACCCATGACCTCCGAACTTGTGTCACGGGCCCCAGACAAAAGGGACCCTCACCCGTGTCCCCTGCCACAGCTTCCTTTCGGTCACATGGGAGAAGAGGGAACCATGGGAAGAGAGCTCAGTGTTACTCGTGGTTCACTCCGCGGAGGTACTTAGTCGCAGTCTGGAATGCAGCCAGTGCCATCAGGGGATAGCCAATTAAAATGCACAAAAGTCACAAGGCAAAAGTGACGGCGAATGTTCATTTCCTCTCCAACAATGGTGCTATTGGTCGGGTTGGGTCCCGTTGAACCCTGGATGCCACTGCTCGGGCATTAACACAGACTGGCCCTCGAAAGGCAGGTTCTTATCGTCAGCAGACGCATTTTACCTACATGGTTGGCTTTTACATTTTTGCACAGATCAATCAAAAGCATTATTAAACACTTCAGTGTTTAGATCACTGAAATTGTGAGACCAGTTATCTCTGAAATACACTTTGCCCGACAATCCACTTAACCCGGCTACCCCTCATGAATAAGAGCTTTTTATCATTTTTGCCAACTGTTTAATCATTCACCACTAACTACAAACCATTATATCATATATTCCCACAACATAAAACAGATCTAAAAATCACAAACCTACAAGAAAGTCTGCATTCCTGTAAATAACAGTCAGGCATTAGTTTCCAACCAAAAAGCTAATCACACGACTGCGTTCTAAAACAACTGTGCTGACTAACTTGTGATGTTCCCTCATGCTCTTTCAGCAAAAACCTCAGAGGTCATTTATCTACAAACATGTCTTTGGCCCCCTTCTGTTACCATCTCAGTAACTGAAGGCTGCATGGCTTCCTAGCACAGCAAAACCAACGTGATCTCGGTCTGTGAGCTTCCATTGGCCCATGAGGCTGCAGCAGGCAGCGCTGTGGAATTTTCCATCATCGGGCTAAAAACTGTACACACACACACACACACACACACACACACCCACGCCCCTTCCTAGTGCAGAAAAAGTGACTTAACTTGTGACACGCTCATAGGTTTTTCCCAACATGACATTGCTGATGTTAATCCACACCCTGCTGGAGGGAGACACCTGTTGTCCGAACAGGCCGGTAGTCAATAAAGGTCACGAATTTAATTTTGCAAGCAGCGTAATCCATTATGGATGCTGCACTCTCAGCTCCGCGTAACCTGAAGGGCCTCTTGCACTCTGCGTGACGGCTGCCTCACATGAACAGTAATCCTCCGCATCTCTGTGAAAGCCCCCATACATCTCACACCAGAATCTTGTGTAGAATGTGTAGATTTTCACCGGGGGAGGGAAAAATTCTCACGTGGGCTTTTATCTTGTTTTCCGCACTGCAAGTCCAAGCATTCTCACTGCCCACTCCTCCTGATGCGTTAATGGGATACAGTGGGTTTGGCACACCCAGGAGAACAGACACTGGTTTAAGACCTAGGATCTGCACTGGGGATTGCAATTCTTGGAAAGCCTCTAGAATGTTTTTTTTCTCATCAATTCACACCGGTTCGTGTGACTTCTCAGTTCTTTTTCGGGATATTCTAAAGGCGACAGATCGCATCTGTGTGCCCTGTTAGCAGTGTTTTCATGAGAATTTTCTTTAACAAAAAGTGCTAAAACATCCCTAAGTGCTAAACCCAGGTTTAAGTGGTGTTTTATTACATTTCAAAGCCTATCGCAATATGTAGCACAATGTGGTACTTTTATGCAGGTTATGCAGTCATGTCCAGTATTATGACCACAGTCATTCTAAGTGATTGTTTGCTAGTAGGGGTTCCCAGAGCAATAATATAGCTGATGTTTTAAAAGTGGATGGATTTTTTCAGAAAAATCCATGAATAAAATGTGAACGATTCAGTGACACCATCCATTATTACCTCTTCGACTAATGGGGTACTGGCAAGTTTGCCCCAATAAACACATGCAAAAGGTGCTAACAAGCTCATTTATGTTTCAAGCCATCACTCTGGATTGTTGTGATTCTCCATTGGCCAATCACAGCTCCAGAAAGACAGGACATGGATTCATAGAACATCTTCATCCACACTCTGTGTCCATGCCAAACTCGAGCTCTCTTGCACCGGATCCTGAATCTCGCCAGAGTTTTCCTTTCATACGCCCAAATCCGTGGCAAGCCGGCAGTGTTTTCTCTTCATTTTGTCAATCAGAATGTAACCTGCAGGCAGCAGATGAGCCTTTGGGTCCTCCAAAGCTAGGTGACATCAAATGATACCACCATCCGGGTAAAATGAAATTCCATATAAAAAACTGAAAGATCATTGTGCAGACAGTACTGTGGATCAAGAGGAAAACTAGTTTCCTGTTAATATTTTTCCTCATGCTTTATCCTTTGGTCTACCAGACATCCTCCAGTTGTCCTTTGATGATATTTCATAGACTCAATTGTTCTAAATAACAAAACAACCCCCCCTAATGTCTTAGATATACCCAGAAAAGAAAAAGAAAAACAATTTTGTGCATTCCATGTTTGTTGTCCAATGCAATGCCTTCATTTGCTAAATGGGTAGTTAAGAATGAAAAACTGGAACCTAACAGTTCTAGAAACTGTACTGAAAAGTTAACAATCAGTTTACTGATCAACAGGCAATCAGCACAAACGTAATGGTTGGTACAGTGTAGTGGGTAACAGTGTTGCCTCTATTATAGGGGACTAGGGATCATTCTACATCTGGGCAAGTGCTCTATGCTATGCCAATAACAATCCTAGGGCAAGACTACACTGGCCTGCTTCTGTAAATGACTGCAAATTGCTCTGGATAGGACCATCTTCCAAATATGTAAATAATGGAATAGTACTAAAAATGGGAGTGCAGTTTTCTTGACCAAGTCTTTCACGCAATTATTTTCTTACTGATCTGAGATCACTGTAATGGCATATAAAATACCAGATATATACCATCAGATCTTCTGTCCTGGATTATGAAAAAGGCACATATTGTAAACTTCTGCAATGCATCGTGTGGATGTGAACTATATACCAGTAAAATGTGTATGTATATATGTATATATACGCTAAACTCTCCTCTAAGTTAAAACTACTTTTGAAATTTTGTGCATTGTTGTGAGGTAGACTGTGGTACATTTAGTGAAGACTACTTTAGTATACATGTATATAAAATACTTCCACTTGAGTACAACTGTGTATATGACTTTTCAGGAAGAGGTTATACCAAAGCACAGTGCTTCACTTGCTGATGAACATCTACATCTTTAACTACATTGGACCGCACAGTAGAGGATCAAACCACACACGTAGCCTACAGCAATATAAGAACATAGACGCCGTTACTTTCCACAGAGTGGAGGCTTCTGGAATCCAGACATTAGAAACAACCCAAGGCAAGGGTGAAATTTATTGTACTATTAGCAGCAGTATGAGAATGTAGCTCTCTGTGAGAATGTGGAAAAAATGAAAAAAAAATCTTCGTAGCCTAGTCAAACGACCCTGCTGTCTTTGGCAGCTCGCGCACGCATGAACTGACGTTCGAAAAAACTCCTAAACGCTAAATTGCCGGTTTCCACCTCCCTCAAACCTTACTATGATTTCTGTGTGATGCCTATCATTGCTGAAGAGCGCGGTCTCACACGTGGTCTACAGGAGGCTAGATTCGTTTTTCACCCTTGTTTCTTTATCTGGGCCAAGAGCTATGAACGCACGCGAGAGCGGCTCGCAGGTGATGCAGGAGTGTGAGGTACTATTCCAAATAGAATCCTCCATTCAGGCAGCAGTGTATGGTGCTCACAACGTGTGTGGAGTTTTGACAATAATACGCATTTTTTTTCTCCTAAAAGAGATTTTTTGTAAAGTTTCAGTGTTCATCATTAAACATAGCAAATGACGTTTCGAATATGACTTTTTCTTCTGTCAGTGGTAAACCCACACGCCTTATTACATTGACCTGCGTCGCTTCGCTGATGTTTTAAATTGGAGGATGAGTGGTTTGACGGGATAGCATCCCTCTGTCAACAACTGATAGAAGTTTCCCTCATCACTTGGCTACCACTCATTCCCGACGTGCGAAAAGTAGCTTGACACACTGACACATGGGTATAAAGGCGAACTACACCGACATTGAGACATAAACACATTTATATATTTTGGTTAACAATAATTAAATGTGGTTAAAAATTGGTTTTACGGTAATATATCTAAATTATACAAACGTAGAAATTATTTCTCCTCAAATCCAAACTCGCTGAAGTACAAGTACAATAGTGTCTTGGTATGCTTTAGTCTGGCCGGTAAAAAGGAACAGAACTGAGGGCACAACTCAGGAATAATCCGTGGGAAAGTACGGCATCTGTCTGAGCCACCCATGGCAAAATAAAGTAATGAAGTATTCAGTGTGCCGCCTTACCAGACAAACGAATAACGTTGAACTGAGAAATATCCTCGCGCAGTTCTTCTCTTCAAATGCTCCTGCTGACCGCGTCTCGAGCTTCTCCGAGCGAAACCGACGACGACGCTCTGAATGAAAATGCGGTCTGAGGGTGTCCTTTCCCGATTGCTGTTTAATTCTTTTTAGTGGCAAAGGTTTTAAAGTGGGTCGTAACAAGAAAGCGTTTCCCCCGCCTACTACACGCCAGTCTGTTCAACCGCCAATCATTGATACCATTGAGCAAAGTACCTCTTTGCGCGCGGACATGTAACGCGAACGGTATACCAATAAGCAACACTGAAATCAGATCTAGCTATATGTCAACAGATTTTTCCACTGTGAAACCCTTTAGGTTTTTATTCTGTGAGTGTAGCCTAAAACTCATTTAGGATTCTTACGTAGATATATGAGCACCGGAATGATCAGACCCGTTATCTGGTGATGACCCAGAGCTAAACATGAGATGTTCTACGTTAGGATCTGGTACATGTTTCGATCCATGTTTCTATTACATTTGGGAGTGGAGTTTTTTCTTGCCACTGTCGCCTTTGGCTTGCTCACTGGGGGCTTGGACTCGGACATGGACATCTGTAAACCGCTTTCTGAGAACGACTATTGTAATAAGCACTATATGAATACATTTGACTTCGTTCATTAAACATTCCTATTTTTGAAGGACTTCGAAGATGAATAGCAGACGAAGATGCGCTGAAACGCTTGTCTATCCTCTGTTGTCGATTTCTAGGTCATTTAGCGGGATTCATAACATCAAATTGTGATGTCATAACGCAGGAGGTGTAGTTTCTCATTTATTTACCACACGCGCCACCTGCTTGCCAGAAAGACAGAGACGCCACTGAATTTCCACGTTACTCAAAAGAATGAGTGTAGTTATCTTACATATCAGCGTCATCCGGAATTTGCACTACCTGTGCTTTACTCTGCGACCAAGCTGTATTTAAGCTTCTTTTTAAATGTATATGCTGAAGAGAATGTTATGCAAGTAAATGCACTTTGTACAATTTTTATGTCACTGCACAAAATTCTTGTAGTTTTTCTAAACTGTGTTAACAAACAATGAAGCATTTACCATCCAATATACAAGACATTTAACAGAAAAATGCAGTTGTTCCCAAGAGCACTAAGATGGTATCTTATTAAACAATCATATTAAGACTAAAGGTTAATATGATCATACCTTAAATCATTAGTATTGTGTCAATGGAAAGCAAAGCCTTCCATTTAAATCTAAAGAGACTTTAGCATTGCCCTTGATCCTATAAAAATGGGACCCCAAGCTTCAGAAACAAAGGTGCACTTCACCACTGGAGTCTGAGCCTGGCAGATGGTTCATGTGTGTGTGTGTGTGTGTTTGTGTGTGTGTGTGAGAGAGAGAGAGAGAGAATATCCATGCATTTCACGTGTGAGATGGCAGGAGGGTGGTTCAATGGTAATTTTAGAAGGTGAACAGGTGTGTTACACTTCCTTTTGTCACCTGAGTCTGTGTCTGACCAATGACTTTGCACATTCATTCTGACTGTCCACTAATGGTGATGTTATAGAAGTGTGAAGGATGAGTATTACCAGTAAATGTCTGCAAAGAGTTAATCTAAGAACCTCTGGTACAAGTGTGTATTCATTTTGCGATTATGTTGTTTTGTACTAGAACGCTATATGACCCAAAATATGCGGACACCTGGCAATTACACGTGTCTGAGCTTGTTGGACATCCCACTCCAAAACCATGGCCATTAATACACAATTGGCCCCCAACATTTTGTAGTATCTTTAGGAATTTGTACTCATTCAGTCAAAAGAGCACTTATAAGGTCAGGCTCTGATGTTGGACAAGGAGGCATTCCAATGATTCCCAAGTGTTCAGTGAGATTGAGGTTAGGGTTCCCTGCAGGCAACTGGAGCTAATCTATACCAAACTCATCAAACCAGGTCTTTATGGACCTCGCTTTGTGTACAGGAGCACAGTCATTATGGAACAGAAAAGGGCCTTCCTCAAACGGTTACCACAAAGTTGGAAGCATATAATTGTCTAAATGGTCTTTGTTTGCTGTATTAACGTTACTCTTCACTAGAACAAAGGAGCCTAGGCCAAAGCCTGAAAAACAGCATAGACTATTATACCTCCTTCATAAAACTTTACTGTTGGCACTACACCATCCAGTAAACAGCATTCTCTTGGCAACCTCTACACCCAGATTTAACCATCAGACTGCCAGATAGCGATGTGTGATTCATCACTTCAGAATACTTTCACTCAGAATACGTTTCAGTTTCCTGGCACATGGTCTGATGTTGCTTCCAGAGGTAATCTGTAATGTGCAATGCAATGGATTTGAGATTTTTGTATTTTTTATGCACTTTGATGACCAAAGATGGTGAAAAAATGGAAAAAATCTGTCATTATGTGTTGGTCCCTCACATTTTAAAGATTTTACAAATCCTAACCTGGGGCAGGCCTAAGGCATATTTGGCACATCAAATATAATAATAAAACAATTAATAAAACAAATATTGAAATATAGGAAATATAGGGGAATTATCAGTGTTTGCCGATCTGGATGTAGCACAGTTAGTTAACTGACAGAATGAAAAAAGCATGATAAGTATAATATACAAATTCAAAATGTACTTGCATGAGGCCCGTTTTTTCTTTGGGTTAATTATACATTGCACATGTTTTTAACCTTCAGAGGGAACTAGCACACACTACAGGACTGAACAAACCACACAGTTAGCAGGAAACTAAGAAAGCAAAGCTCTGAGGTCAAGAGCAGCTATCAGTGCATTTCATTTTCAAGTTCAATTTTACTTCAGCTGAGTCAACAAATGAGGTACAAACTCAACACAAAATGAACTTTTAACTGAACTTGAGTCTTGTGAATTTTTTTTAGGGATCATTAAGATCGACTGCAAACCCTGATCAAAGACCCAAAGACGGCTAAGTTACACTCCTCTTTCCCTGCATTAGAAACACCAACATTGCACCTACATTTTTCCCACTTTACAAGGTAGACTTCGTTCATCTTTCACGTGCATATTATTGGATTTGTTGGATATTACGGTAGCACACCTGTTGAAATGAACGATGGTTCAGGCCCTCTGTTCACCTTCCGTCCCTTTGGGGGCCTGCGGCACAGGACCATTGCCGATGGACATTAATCAGGTGGTGGACTATTTTGGGAACAGCATTAATACTGACATCATGGTGGCATTATAATTGGCTATGTGTTAGAATAAGTGTTAAAAACGGCAGTGCTCCTGTGGGTTTAACACATGTCTGACACTACACGTTTATAAATGTGTCCAGCCACCAAAAATAAATAAATAAATAAACAGCCTGTCTAGCGATGAAGACTTGGAGGTTATTCAACGCATCACGCATAAGAAAAGATGGGCTACTCCCAAAAGCTGCTTTTATTAACTAAATGCTCATAATAAAGTGGTTGGTGATGAGTTTTATAAGTACATCATCTACTCATTTCTAAAGTTCTTTATAATTCGAACGCTGGCCTCTGCTGTTTCACTATCATTACTGTCATGGAAGGGATTTATGCTTTCCCTGTGCTCATGCACCTGATTCTAATTAGGAAAGGTCGAACAATTAGTTGACAAGTTGAATCAGGTGCGTTCCTATAGGGAAACCCTAAATGGTGCAGTGCTGGGGCTCTCTGGGGCTGGGGCTGGGGCAGGGGCTGGGGCCAGGGCAGGGGCTGGGATCGGGGCCGGCCTACCCGGGATGTGCAGTCTGTGATCTCTGATCCGCCTACCAGCCTGCAACGACACCCCGTGACTCAACAACTTGACAGCTTCAAAGCATGTTTGAGATACCACACAGCAGCGTGCCTGCGAGGAGGCTGCGTTTTTAAAGGGGAAGGCCCCTTTTCTTGCCCCAAGGGCCCTGCTGCAAAGACTACGAGTGTCTTGCCACAGCTGCGGCCATCCTAGATGTATGGTTCCCAGTGGGCCAGGTCCCGGCCCAGGCACTGGGGGAAAGTTTAAGGCCGGGTCCCTTTGGGGGGCCTTTGTCACGTGGGCCGAGGAACGCCGAGTCCGTTTCAAGCACACGACGATCATGTTCTCCTGATGAACTGCGTAATTGCAGAAAGGTAATGAGGTGGAATTCGACAACTTTTTTCCTGTCTGTGGGAATCAAATGTTGGCAGATAAAACATAGGCAAATGAAATGAAATACACTTTACAAGTGACAGCAAGGTCCTGGAACCTGGCGGCTTGCATAGTTGGTTCCTTTGTTTTGGATTAGTAAGTTAATGGAGCCAGAATGACAGAGTTTTTTTGCCAGCTGAGAACCAACTGTTTTGTACCAGAAACTTTCAAGTCTAGAACCAGGGCCAAAGTAGTCTTGAGTGTGGTGTTTCCTCTACTCAAGTAAACTTGCTGTATTTTGTTAATTAATAGATGAGTAACATCATGTTGAGCTAGTGCAGGGAACAGACACTATACAGTGCTGTAGCCCTCTAGGGCAGGGCCCTGTATAATTGTTTTATTTCTGAGAGTGTCAAATAAAAGCATTTCAAATGTGAGCTGTATGGAGCCCCCCCCCCAATAGCAGTCTGTAAGCGTGTGGTAATCATGCCAACCTTTGGAAGACCCATGTCCCTAGTCTGTTCCATGTGCCACTTGTGCACCATCACGTTTGGCTACAGTTCCATTGCTTCTAGAACATCTCGCCAGAGCTCTTAATGGGCAAGGCCAGGACGAGGCCATTTTATTCACACATAATTAACTCCATTGAGCGTGTTTTGCTGCTCACTGCTGAAACCTGTGGCGATCAAACTCAATTAAGGTCACCTCTGGAAGGGCTACTCAGATTTTCTTTGTTATACTGCCACTCAACCTTTGTGCCCAACAAGAGCTCTTTGTGCTGACACAAATACCGATCCCAGAGTACAACCTGGGAAAATGCATTAATTATACGTACTCCTTGTGACTGCATTTTATCAGCAGGGACATTAGAAACTTTTGTTTTGGATAACTTTTTTTCCCAAGTTTTTTCCAATTACATATGTAATTACTGCATCACAATTACCGCTCTCTTTAAATACGTGAAGTAATACTGATAGTGAAACTAGCATGTATCTATTATGAGTTAATATGTTCTTTGCTAGCATGGATGTTAGCATGTGAGCTGTTAAATATAGAATGTGTTTTTATTAACTAAGTGTTCATTTTATTAAATTCAAAAGCATATATAAACAACCTTGAGGACACCAACTGTACACCCAAAATCTGATATTAAAAAATCAATGTTTGTCATAAAGTGGGGTGGGTGGTGTTGAGTTTACTCATTCTAAATTAAATACAACTTAATTGCTACTCTTAGTAAATACAATCGCTTATATAAACTATTTATTTAAATGTAACAGACAGTTGAGGACACACTTATTTCATGATTTCAGGTCATTAATAGCAGTCTGACCCTAGCAAACCTGTGTCCAGTAGTTATGTGTCTGGGTCATGATAATTAATAAACCACTGCACATTTCCTGAGGAGAAATGGCCGGCACACAGGGGCAGCGGAAGAAGGTCTGATGGTTATAAACATTACATAATGCTGCATATGGGGTAGGGCAGGCAGCCTTTGATGGATTTATCAACACTGGACATCTGTCACAGCATAGATCTCCTGTTTGTTATTCTTCCTCACTCTTCCAGCAAAAGAAAGCGTTTTCACAGAGAGAGTTCAGAGAGTAAACTGCCTCAGACCCCTCCAGAACCATTAAACACAACACACACACACACACACACACACACACATACACACACACACACACACACACACAGAGCCTCTTTCTGTCTTTCACTCTCTTTTACACACAGACACACACACTTTTCTCTCTTTTCTCAGTATCTTACACAGACACAGTCTGTCTTTTACATCTTCCACTCTCACACACACTCACTCTCTTGCACACATGCATTCATTCTCCCTCAAACCACATGTACCACACACACACAGACACACTCTCTCTCTCTCTCTCACACACACACACACACACATACACACACACTGAGTCACTTCTTGACCCTTTCTTGAGCCATCATGCAGACCGCGCCACGGTGTTCTACTAGGAACAAAGAACTGCTGAGCATTGTTCCACCCGGTGAGCGGAATTCCTCGAGCCGGCCAGGTGCTGCTCTGCTGGGGATTACACATGTCACAACGGCCCACTGAGGCTCCCAAGATCCCCCCATGAGAGCATGGAATGGAATTCAATTGAAACACGGCACAAATGAAAACTTTTATAACTCCAAATTCAAAGGATTACCAAGGTCTGTGAAAACAAAACACAAAAACAGAACATGAAAACATCCCATGTTCCTTAAGATGTTCTGTCAGAACGTTTGTGAGTTAAAAAAAGGAACAAGAAAGTCAGAAAAGGAAACTATGAGCTATAGGTGCAAGGGAAACTATAGACCTCCCTGCTAATGTTGACAGAGCCTAGAATAGATGCGTGATGGGTTGACTGAGTTCAATGCTGCATTGCCATTTTGTATAGCACAGGCTTTCTATAAAGAAAATGCATCTTATTAAAAACTCTTCAGTTTTTATTATTAATTAATTTTGGAATACAACATGGACTATTTTTCTTTCAAGAAGCATGAAAACATTATTTGCTAGAAGCAGAGTGGCTTACTTAAGGCTGATAAAAAGAAACTAATTTATATGTCAAGAATGTGACTTTATCACACGGATGATTACTTCCGTCTTGATTATATAACATTTACTATCATTATTACTTATTACTGTGATTTACATTTTTGTTGCACAACTGAAAACAAGCAAAAGGATGCTCTAGCATGATGAAAAGCCACTGAGAACTTCATAAAGGGTTGATCATTTTAAAACGAAGGAAATGCATTCACAATTAATCGGCAAGTGCTACTGTTGGATGCTTCTCCAATAAGATAAGAGACCACAGGGCTCACGAGACTGAGACTTCAGTCCTTCAGAATGACATGATACCTTTCTGTCAGTCTTATAGTAAACCTTTTAATGTGCAGGATGTATTCCAAGATGTTCAGAATTATATAGATTCAAAAATGCAAGTTGCAAAAGCCACATAGGCACAAGCATGCAGGTAGGACTGCTACTGTACAAAAGGACATATTTGTGGTCAGGTTATCTGGGCAAATAAAGAGAATGACCTTTAGTTTGACAGACCACGAACAGCGCAGTTATTTTAAGCACCAGGAAAGAAACAAACAAGGAAAGGCTACCAGACGTAAACTGTGGAAATGTTTAGCTTGGTAACAGTAGAAGTACTGTAAGCAATGAGCATTTTGGCAGTCTACGAGCGAGACCGGGCTGGGTGAAGCCCTTACTCATGAGTCTGCAGTGGGGCTCATGATATTTTTAGCCTTTAATGCATTTCTTACCAGACAGACAGCAAAACTGCATTTCTTACCTAAAATTTTGACTTTCTTTTTACACACACACACACACACACACACACACAAATTAGTATCTAGTTACAGCTATGTGGTCCAGCACTAATTAGGCAAAATTTTGGAGGAGACTGTGAGGCAAAACCTGCCTTTCTGGTGGATTTTGATGGATTTAGACAAAGCTAGAGGAAACCTGGTTAGGGGGGAATGTGCACCGTCCTGAGAGGCTGACTAAACCAAAAGTGGCGAACAGGTAGAAGACAGGAGGCTCACAGCAGACAACCAAAGGTTTATTTAGCTGAGAGGAAAGGGTGAACTCTGTGCACCGTTAAGGCTAAATGCTGTGTGTGTTTAAAGTGCTTTTTCCAAGTTCTGCTGTCCTCCATTTAAAGAAGTGCAAGATGAAGCATAAGCTTGTGCTTTTGCTGTCAGATGTACAAAGATCAGATCTCTACACAACAGACTAAACTTAAAAAAAAGTTATTCATACTAAGTAAGGCACACGTCTGTAAGTTCTGCGAATTATTTAGCAGCTACATTGAAACTAATATGAAATTTATGAAGTTACAAGAGTGACGAATGAGGTTCTGGCAACCCACAGAGGGTTAACCTGTGTTCAGAAACAAAATGTTAAATGCAATTCAAACAAGTGCAGAAGTGCAGTGTACCGAAGATTAGGACTCCTGTTCCTGTGGTTTTCAAACTAGCTGGCAGAGACAGCAATGATTCAAGACCACACACATACATATACACACAGGAAAGTTTCCACTGATTGGTGGTAATGGTCTAGACCCTTTCCACTCCAGGCCTCAAACAAGGTCTGAAACAGCCCTGTAAAGCTTTGAGAGGCACTCGAAGTAGTGATCTGGAGATGCTCTCCACAGATCAAATCAAGCCAATCAATCTGCAGCGTTTACAACACGTCTTGCAGAACTGGCGATAGTTTAGAAGAGTATACCGGGTTAACAGTTTAGCACTCAAACTCTGTTTTCCCAATCAGCAATACCAGAAACTGCACAACAGATCCCCTCTCCAATAATAGTATGCTTTTAGTACAGCTAACATACCCACTTTCTTGAGGGTATTTCTTTCCTTCTGAATGACTAAAGTTCACATCCTGGTAAACCGATCTACTTGGAAGGCCGGTGGGATCAGATGTGCTCACGTGACTGAGCCTATTTACCTGTGCTGTCTCATATTTGTTACAGGTACAGAGGCCTTGACATGCAGATTTTTTACTGGGGGACCTGAGGAAAAAATGGATTGTTCCCTGAAATCTATATAGAATGTATTTGGTTTTGGTCAGGGTGAAAAATGCCCAGATGCATTTTTAAACACCTATTAAAACGTTAGAATTAAACAAGATGTTTTCTATTTTTTACAGCTCATTTATTGATGACCTCATGAATAAATGATAAGCTCTGCACAGTGTATGTCATTTAAAGTGACACATACAGGAAAATACAATTAACCTCTGTATAAATAAGGTAGCTAATGAAGGACTTGCTAGTAGCTAACGTTATGCTAGCTAGCTATTTGGTTTCAATCTCAACAACACAAAATAAATAAATGTAACTTATTAGCTTACCATGAAACTGTCAATGCAAGATGATGTGGATTCAACAAAAAAATGGATACCAACAGCATGGGACATATCTGAAGTCCAGCTAAACCACACAAAATGGCAGAAGCTGATAAAGCGGTTTTCAAATGTAAGCATAATTATTAATAGCATAACTGATTGGTTAACTGATTTGTGTCAGTCAGCTAATAGCATAATTGATTCATTTGATTATTTAACATTTATTCTGTAAAATGTGTATTTTACCATGATATGTGCCAAAGACGAAATTGTGCTAAAATATTGATTCGGTAATCTGACTGTCATGAGCTAATATAGTTTGAAAAACTGCTAACTGAAAGTCAGTAAGGAAGGGAAAAGAAAGTTTTTTAAATAAATACTTTCTAAGTGTGACCCATATTTTTTGGATTGGTGAAAGGTCACATGTGCATGCGCGCGCACACACACACACACACACACACACACAGTTCCTTCTCAGTCCACAATACTTCCTCTTTGCTGTCAAAGTAATTCATGACAGAAGAGCCAAGGTTTGGGCTCCACAATGTAGTTACTAGTTACTTTATATGTGTCAATCTTTTTTCACCCTAGTCATAGCTATAGAGAATGTATAGCCTCATAAGTGCTGATACCTTACTGCCAACCTGGCTTTGATGGTGAGAAATGATAGCAGCAGAATTGACCCACAATTCTGATGAAAATAAGAACAGACGATTACTGTACTATCCCCCCGATTTTTTGGGGGAGGGTTAACTATTCCTGATATAAAACACAACTAAATTAAATGAATAAATAAATGACTTGCAGTGGTTTCCATAAAACAATTTTAGTTAACCACATAATTTTGCCATATACTTTCAGAAAGGGATCTCGTCAGGGTCACATTTTAGAATATCTCCACAAAAAGCACAGATGACTAACACACATCCAGCTGAGCTCCAAGAATCCACACACGACTGCAGAGATGGTCATTTTGCCTGCTTTCTATACGTCAGCTATCAGACTGTACAATTGGAAGGCAAATTAATGACCGGAGATATTGAAGATGTGATTTTGGCACAAATCAGAAGTAGTGGGAAATTTTCCTTACAAGTTTGCGGTGACTTCCTTATGCCTTGTCAGTGTACATGTTCAGCACTTGGCAAATGTTCGATTTGTAGATGGGGTTTGTAGATATCAGAGAAAATTTTATATTTCATAAACCAAGGCTAACAAAACAACTAAAAAGGAGATTTATCTTGAACAGGGAGATAAAGTTGGACTGTATCAGTATCTGCACTGATGGGGCCACTGCCAACAGTTTCATCAGTCCAAAATCCAAACATGCGAAACACCCTCTGCTTCCTTCTGAGGGAGGCACTAGCAGTAAAGACACTGCGGAAAAGACTTTCAGATTGACCGGACAGAACAGTGGGCATTGTTCATTTCACAAACAGATTGATCTGTTTTCGATTCTTGGTAAGCAAATGGGAGTAGGACATCACAGGTTACCACACGGCTCCATCCGCGGACTTTCATGTCGGAAGGATTTGGGCTGATCATACGAATTAAGAGAAGAACTTGGGAAACGTTCCTGAAAGGAGAAAATTCGATGTATGCAGAGTTAATTGCAGATGCAAGGTGGTCAGCGTAACTCCCATACTTGGATGAGTTTTTCAATGAACCGAACACTAAAAAGCAAAGGCAGAGAAGAAAACCTTCTCACCTTGTCTGAGGTGAAGTTGCTTGGCCTCAAACCCAAGCTCACAGTCTCCTTTGTGAAATGGCAGACTTGAGATGTTTCCCTTATGCAGTAAACATTCAAAGAGTCACGGCCTTATCTCTCAGCATCTGAACATTCTTGCAGAAAGTATTTTTAGTCATTATTTTCCATCTGAGTCTTTTGTGCAGTTTGACTGGGTCTGTGGCCCTTGGATTTCATGTGTACTAAAGACTCAGAAGTTCAGAAGACTTACCACTGCTTGCACAGGACCAACTGGCAAATGTCAGGGAAGATGGCACATTAAAAATTAAATTTCAAGACAAGGCTTTGGACATGTTCTTGATATATTTGTAGACTCAGTACCCAACAGTTTCTGTGACCCTTCTCCACAATGTATTTGTGCAAACTGAGGTTTTCGAGTCTAACTTACAAGAAGAACAAAGTACAGAGAACAACTGAGGACTGGGGGCCAGGAGCTTCCTGCCAGAATCCTCTCAGCCGTTCCTGTCAGAATAACATGGTTGTGAGTGTTTGTGAGCATCATCCTGTGTTCAGGTTTCCCACTGACAGTAAGTCACATATAACCCCCCCCCAACTCCATAACCAACTCTATGTGTGTGACTGTGTGTTGGCTGCCAAAGGATACAGAGGTTACATTTTTATAAATCCATTTTAGACCAGGGTGACTCGAGATCCTTCTTTCTTTTAAAGGGTGCCCTTTTAAAGGGTTGGAAAACGTAGTCTTAGAATGTCCCCACAGAGCAGTCAGATGACTAATAGCTAGTTGAGCTCTGAGGACGAATGTGATTTAAAAGGCCGTGACAGCTCTCTCTCTCTCTCTCACACCAGAAACTCCACACACGTCATCAGATGCCATCTGAATGATTTCATAAGAGACATTTCTTGCTAATTCTGAGTACTTGCTGTCATCATGTTAGTATCAGGGTGAACTTCCATGATATAAGGGTGAACTGCCATACCCTCCCCCCACTCCCCCCACCGACTTCAATCTCGCGCATCACTCACCCACTCTTTATATTCAAACCCCACCCCCACCCGTTTCCTGGCAGCTCTAACATAACCAGACAGGAAAGGAACAAAATCTTGCTTTAATGTTCTCTTGTGAGATCACAGTAACAAAAATGAGGCACCATCTTTATCAGCCTTAAAAGAGGAGTGGGACAGTGGGAATGCCTTGCACTATTAACAGATGTGTGGGACAGTGGGAATGCCTTGCACTATTAACAGATGTG
>JAOYMR010000018.1:1354805-1366334 GCA_025802075.1 Tenebrosternarchus preto | reverse complement strand
CATGTACTATGTAAATTTTGAAGCTTGGTCTGTTCTGTGATTTGTTCACACCCGTGTCTCCGGCCATGCCTCATGGCCTTGCTGTGATTCCAGTGTCCACCCCGTCAGCCTTCAGGCCTGCTGCTGTGATTCCAGTGTCCACCCCGTCAGCCTTCAGGCCTGCTGCTGTGACTCCAGAGTCCACCATATCAGCCTTCAGGCCTGCTGCTGTGACTGCAGTGGCTGCCCCAGAACGTACAAGTATCCAGGAAACTCATCATCTTCAAGATAGTTCAGCCAGTCCTAGAGAACGTGAGGTCTTACCTGTTATTAACAGCACACTGAAGGAATTGAATCTGAAGATTATAATAACCTAATGGCTATGGTTCTATGAACAGAGTACAATAAATAGAAAACAGAACTGTGGGGACATTAAAGAACATACATACTGTACTTTCCATTAGCAGCACACTGAAAAAACTGGATTTTATACGTTTTTACAACATAATGGGTATGGTGCTTTATGCATAGATATAACATGGATACATTAAACATTTCTTGTATTTGTTCTCTCCTACAACAGAACAACCATCAACAACAAAAGAGAAATCTACTATAGGTATACTCATTCCTTCAGTTTAGTTTTTTCCAGTTAAAATATCCTACTTTCTAGGAACTGGTAGTGTCCTACTTTACTCTTGTCACTACCAGGTTCTTCCAGTTTAAGCATCCTAGTTGTCCTACTATTACATTTTCTAATTCACTTCAACCTACCAGCCCAACGATGTCAAAAGACATGACAAACAGTGAGAAAAGAGACAATATTTCTAAGCTTATTTGATTGTTTGAAACTGCTTTATTCCACTTATTAAAACTCAGAGAACTGAATGAGCAGAAGGAGGAAATGAGTGAACTGGAGCCCAAAGAGTGTAGTTTGAACAGTTTGGCATTTGAATATGAATGTTAGAGGCAAATGCATAAATACAGACCAGAAAAATAAAAGCAATTTTCATAACCAGAGAAAGATGAGTATCAGCTAGGAAGCTTGGTAAACCAGGGAAAACTGACAAAATACTAAGGAACTTGAAACTCAGAATACCTTGATGTGTAACATCGAAGACTCAGAATGAGGAAACTGATCCATATGCAGATGAGTTTAATTGGGTTTAGGCAAGAGACAGAAGCAGGGGCAAAACTAGGAGAAACAAATCAGGGTTCCAGTGACAGTACAAAAAGGGCTTTCCACATCCACACAAAACACTTCCATCATCTACAGTTAGCAAGGATCACTGAATATATACATTTATTTTATAAGCATGAATACTGTTGATTTTATTTAATGCAAATAAATGATTCACCGTTATTCATTCTTTTTTATTGTTGGATTTCCTTGAGCAAAGGCATTTACTGTGTTAGTTAATTCCTTCAATAGAGTCTGCCCATTATAGTTAGTGTCACGGTGGCCGCCCTGGCCGCCTCCCCTGTCTCCTGTATGTGTGGGCGGGTGCTCAGTTGTCCTGTCAGTCTAGTGAAGCGCGTGTGTACGTCTGTGTTGGGTAAGCGTTGTCTGAAGACAAAACCGAAATTTAACGTTTTTTTCATATCGGAGTCCTGTCTCGCTTTTTGCAGTTCTCAGGGACTCCACCCTTGACAGTTAGAATATCTTAGTTCTCTTAGTTTAAATTATATTGAAGTTTACTCTTTTTTCTTCAATTGCTACTCCTTACCTGATCACCACAAGCTGCACAACTGTCTCACAAATGTTTCCAATTTACAAGTGTTATACTTCTAAATCCTGCCAGTTATTAAAACCAGCATTTATCATATTACATTTTTTTTTCAAACGTTCATACGTCATAACAAGGTTTTAAAGGTAATGTATATTTGTGGTTTGATAAACAGGTGCTTAGCAATTATAATAATATCTTGCAAACCTTCAAAGTCATACGTTAGATTCAAATTAGTGTATTTATTATAGATTTGGCATTTGTAAATAAGTATCATTTAATGAATAATATGAATAGAACCCATACCATTTTAATCATACATATCATAAGTAGACCCATATCATTTGAATCATCTCATCTGTGCATTTCCCAGGCCCCCAGTGGACAGCTACTCTTCTGCTCTACTTAAGTACTCCTGCATTTTTACTGATTGGACTGATAATCTGGCTCTGCATACTTCTCTGTGAGCTCATTAAAATGTGTATTCTGTAGTCATTTATTGAATATTTATTTGTTCAGTCACCCACTGAAAATCCATAAATGACCTAAACAAGTTTTATTTTTAGATCTTCTAGTTTTTCTCTGAATAAATCAGTAAAGAATAAAAAAAATCATGCATGAAAATTATTAGATGTTACTGTGTTCACAACATTCTATTTATTTATTTGTTTGTTTGTTTATTAGATTGTCAGAAGAGAGACAGGTGAGAAACTTCCAATATGAATAAATATAAAACACTATGTTAGTGTGCAAGTGTGAATTCTACTATGATTCACTAAAAGATGTGAGTGTGTGTTTTGTATGGTTGGTGCCTCCTGCTGTTCTCTCTCTACTGATTGGTCTGCTGGTGCTCTGACTGGGCAGTTTTACAGGTGAGCACACAGACTGTATATGGACCAATGAAGCTCTCAAACAACCAAATCACATGCCACTATACCATCAGAAACCTGCAGAAATGTAGATAATGTAGCATCACTACTGGTGTATTTTTACAAGGTGCATTTTGTATACTAGTTGGTTTAGACTGAAAGTTTAACATGTATTCTCAGTGCAACTTTTTCCATTTCAGTTGAAGATTCAGTTTACACAAAGGTGGAGTACACACTTGCCAACATGAGTCTCTCTGAGGAAAGAGGACTTCTTCCACCTGATTTTGAATAACAGGCAGCCATCATAATGTGAGATGTTTTGCTGCTTTGTCATTTGTAGCTGGTTGGACGTACAGTTTCAAGATGCTATAGAAGCTGGAGCGAGCTATGAACACAACGCTGTTTGTCAGTTGTGGTTCTAGTCAGTAATCCTGTTAAAAAGTTCCTTTGTCATTGCCTGCTTCATTGCAAACTAAACAGTCTTTAAGACATTTTGCCTCTTACAGTTATATGCTAACTCTCTTGCATGCTATTTATGTATTTGACCTTCAAGTAACTTATTCTTAGTACTAATATGAAGTCAAATGCTGTTCTTCATGTTCTTGATATTTTCTGTCTCATATTAAAGCCACCCATGTTACATTGGTCCTTTCTCTTCAGAAAGAGCCGGAATGTAAATTGCTCGTTTCATCCACCAGAGGGAGCATGGGAGCACTCTCTGCAATATACAAATCAGCTGTTGTCACTGGATTTCACTGTGAACGTTACAAAGGCAGTTATGTATTAACAAAAAGCAATACATATGTATGAAAGCTAGATTCAGTGTAGCTATTTGATTCCCAGGAGCTTCTATAGTCAATGTGCTGCTTTTTTATAGCCTATCTTCTTCAAACAGTACTGAACCCAGATGGTGGGAAGGTGGTGTTAGACATCGTGGCATAAAAAAATTGCCCAAATGAATATATAATAAAGGGGCATTTCACCACGTGCAATTCGTCAAAACTCACTTGCCAGATTGGCTGTGTGAACCTACAGTCTGCTTTAGTCCTGCATGTTCAGGACCTTTTTGGTTGAACTGGCCTCCACAAACACACACAACAAGCGTAAAAGCCAGCCTCCTTTTCCACAGTTAGAACAATCCGTGCTACCAATGTAATCCAGACCAAGCTCCAACTTGAGTGCAGAAAATCATTGGTAATTGTATTTTCTCTTTTGTTACATACTTTCAGTATAATGTGTATCATATGTACTGCATCATACTGGATTTATGCATTGTTTTCAAACAGAATGATGCAGTGTACAGTTTTTTGCAGAAACATTAATAATACTATATTGTAAAAATTGTCTTGTATATCTCCCTCATAAACCTAGAATTAACCATTATCTAATGTAAATTATTTATATAGTATACGCATGCACACACTCCCACTTATTATTTAAATGACCACGTTCACACACTTCACACAGGAAGCCTAGTGATGATAGCCCAGTGTTGTTGCTTTTGTTAGATTACACACCATGTAGCCTGTGGTTCTTGACTTCTTTCTGTTTTTGTTTACCTTTGTGTCACAACTGACAACCAGCTTCTAAGTCACATGACCTTACTGTAGTAGGTTACAGTGGTCGTATAGAGGCTTGTTTTCAGAATACAGTACAGTAGTATAGAGAAAATATCAAGCTGCAGGTCCTGGACAAAATCAAACTATTCAACAACCTCATACAGCCACACATGACTCAGAAAGACTGAAAGCGGCCCAATGTCAGACCTTTGATGGAAAATCTGTTTTTATTTACAACCAATTGCTTTCTTTTTACATAGAGTCTTTAAAAGAACATTTTCATGGATCATTTTTGTAAGCAGGCAATTTAATAAAATTCAAGAATAATCCATACCCCTTCTCTCTGTGAAGTCATTACTGACCGAATTCTGCATTCTGACTGAATTCTGACTGAATTCTAATCTTTTTCACTTCATGCATCTTATGTGTTTCAGATATATCTTGTAACAAAATGAGAGACAGATGAATAAGAATGAGTTTTTTTTCTCTCTCTCTGTTTGCTTGTTTAACAAAAATCACTACTGACTTTTGTATAACACAGAGAAAAGCAGGGGCCTGTGAACTCACTGGCTTTCTATTGGTCAGCTAGATCTTTTGCTTGATGTGAAATTTTTAGATCAACCCCATCTCCATATGAACGGTCTCATATTCATAAAAGCATTTATCCTGCTGGTGTCTGCAGATTCTGTCTGCAGTCATAATAATGATTCTAGCAATGATTCTATTTTTTTCTCCCCCATTTGGCATTAGCTGTTAGCAAGGAAGCTAATTAGCGCTCAGGGTGAAATGTTATGGGTCACATCAAAGGTCACCTGGAGATCAGAAACATCAACAGAGGGAAGACAGTGGCCCCCAGCACAGGAGAAAGAGCCACGGCTGATCCACACTCTATAGCATTCTCCTACAGACAAAACACACAGACCACATCAGCAGACATGCCTTCAAGGACATAAAGAACAGCATGTAAACACACACATAGTACTGCTATGCAAGCAAAGCAGTGATACTGTAGCAAAATAACTCTAATCATAATTCAAAACTATTTCTATAAAAGAGTCTTAATCTCCATTAAAAAAAAGTAAAAGTATTTAAAAGAATAAATATAAATGTTTGTCTCCAGAACATTAGAATTTTTTTTGTATTATATTAACTCTTACAACTAACTGGATGCAATGGATACATGTATATAAACAGTAAAAAAACTAACACAAAGTGTATACTAAAACTATACAGAACATATAATAATCGAGGCACCCAGAGTACCTCAGCATGGAAAGGGTGGCAGGAGTCTGGGCGCTTACGGTCCTTCTGAAACTTCAGTCTCTCACATTTGAGAGATTCATTGTGTGCTTAGATGTTAAAGATAAGTAATGCACAAATGTGTCAAAACCAAGTGTTTATATCTGTGTGTGTGTGTGTGTGCTGTGATGGTTATAAAGACCAAAAATGTTAGTTATAAAAAACAAAACACTGACAGATAATTAAGGTTATATCTGTGTGTGTGTGCTGTGATGGTTATAAAGATGTTAGTTGTTAGTTGTGAATTTACATTAAAAAAAAAACCAAAACACTGACAGGTTATTTACATAACCTAATGGCCCATTTTGCGGTGTGCCTTACAATAACTGGATAAGCCACAGCTCTCAGCTCTCAGCATGACTAAGTAGCATAGGATACTGATGTTCTTCAACTTTTTGTGCACAAGAAGAAAACAGAAATGATCAAAGCAAATAGAATCTAGGGAATGTGAACACGGTAGTTAGGATGGTTTGTTCGCCTTTCAAACAGGCATAGTGTGAACATGCCATCCGCAGTCTTTGTGGTTTATTCAAAGATTTTTCATATAAAAAGTGATACATCAATCAGGTACCCATCAATACACTTTGTGTTGCATGGCATGTGTGTTACGGCATTAACATAAAAAAACATGATACAAAGGATTTTATTAGGATATAGATGATCTCGATTGGCTCCATGGTAACCGGAAGGGTGGAACTGCAATCACACTTGTTTTCAACAACGACCATGAACAGGTTACTGCTTGGAATCTGCTGAATAACAAACGTTCTAATAGACAGAAAGAGAGCAGAGAGAAGAGTGAATACTGAAAGAGTTAAACATGACAGAGAGAAGCACCAAAGTGACAAGAGATACAAAGAAATAGACAGGGTGAGGGGCAGCATGCATAGTCCTTTTTACATTCCTTTCCCTGGTGGCTACACATCAGAAGTTCTTCACTTTAACCAAAGTATAAATAACTTGACTGTAATATAATGTTAAATCCAACAAACAAGGACCTCCCTCAGGACCTCACTAATATACTGCTGCAAGACGGCTGGAGCGTTCATCACGCCAAAGGGCATGACCAAGTATTCATAATGACCAAACAGAGTGAAGAAGACTATCTTGCATTTGTCGCCTTCTCAAAGTAGGATCAGGTTGTAGGCATTGCGTAGATCCAGCTTGGTCAGAAAAGCTTACTGACATGCCATGAAACCACAGGTCATGAGGGGTAGAAAATGGTTCTTGAGACCCAGGGAAATCTCTGCAAGGGCAGAGGGTTCCATCTTTTCCTCCTGCCAGAGGGTTTGAGGACTGTATGGATGTACTACTTCACAGTGATAAATGTCTGCCCCCTCTCTGCTAATGATGAGGTTACCAGCTCTGTCATGATGAACTGATTTCAGACTGATTAAATACAGAAACTGGGCCTTTTGCTTTACTGAATATGTCTTGGAAGTTCCATAATTTGTGGGAACAAAAGACATGTCAGGACCACCCATAGTGAAGAAAGCCCTTGGCATTAGAGTTGGAGGCATTCAGGAAAGCACACCAACAATGTGGTCCCCAGACTGCCACTGATAATGTCAACCAGTCAATGTTGCGCCCCAGAACTAGCTGTAGATCCGGGTTTCTAATAAGGAATAAGAGTAAAGTCGGCAGGGAAATTGCTCCGGGCCTGGGAGATCACTTTCTAAGAGTTCAGGCCATAGCTGCCCCATTAAGTAGCATATTCACCTTAGGCAAGGTGAGGGGATGTCCATAAAAGCCTTCCCCCACCACCCCATTGGTAGACTCTGGGCATTAGTAGACTCTTTCCTCAGGGCATAAAGGTGTCCTGACTGATTGTGATATAAACAGTGGCCTTCCCAGAGGCAGTTGTGTGCCAGCTGCATGGGCATCTGTGTCTTAGGGCACTGGATGCAATGTCATCACAGCTGAATCTGGGGCCCAAGGTTGCCAGGGCTGCTCGATCTCATCAGAGTGCTGTATACAGTAGTGTAATGAGCCACTAACATTTTTCCGAGTTGCATGTGAAAGATGTGGGGACTGGTAGTATGTGGACCTCAGCAAATGTTGGATAGAAAACAAAAAATTAAAAACAAATAAGGCAAGAGTATAGCTACTGCTCTTGTGTTGTCAAGACAGCACATGAGTGCAAGTAACTGAGACTGACAGGAGAAAGTGTGCTGCTTGAAACAGCAGCACCAAAGTAAAACTAAAATTGGCTAAAACTGGCTTTACCCAACAAAGGGAGTGGAAAGTGATAAAAGGAAAGGAAGAGAAAGGGAAACCAGGGCAAACCCAAATATTGTTCTTACCTGTCATATTTGGTACATATTTGTTTAGAACAAGCGTACAAATAGCCTTCTAGCTACAGACTGCGTGAACTCTCCAGTCATTGGACCATATCTGATACAGGCCTTTTTTTCGATAAGTCCATCAGTACTCATCACCTTTACTGAGGCATAGGCCATTCTCCTATGGTCTATGAAAAGTTACGAGTCTGAAAATTTGTTTCACCTACCAAGGGAGGTAGTATTTTGTGACAGTCACAAGAATGATCAGTACATCATGTGGTAATGTCAAATCTACTTGGTGGTCTTCAAAGTGCAAAAAAACGCACTACAACCTAGAACATACAAACATGCGCACACACACACACACACACCTAATGCAGCCTTCACAGTCAATGCTGCCAGCTGTCTCTTTGATAGTGCGTTCGGAGACGAAGGCTGGGTATTCTGTGTCACATGGAACCATCATCGTCCTCCTTTGAGTTCTCTCAGCTGAAACACACACACATTTTTCTCTGTAAACAGGTGTATCAAAACAGCTAACTAAATAAGGCACAGATAACTAAATAACAAGGTGAGTTTTTAATTGTGTTTAAGGAAGTAAGTCACTGCTGAACTCCTGAAGGTCACCTTTAACTGTGTAGTCCAAATTCCACCAGCTGTACAAGTTAAATTCTAAAAGAAATCTGCAATGAAAAGACATGGGTAAAAATGTATCTCAAGATATGACACAGCAAACAGTATTTTACAGAAATAAAATAATTGTGAGATCTAATGTAATGGAAAAAACAAGTTGTTCTTACAAGATGAGTTCACCCATAAGCCATTTGATAGCAGAAAAAGGCTGAAATGTATAAAAAAAAAAACAGATACATTGCTAAATTAAAAGAACTGAACTAGCTTTAAACATTACAAAGAGAACCATCTCATATTGTGCCAATCCAGTGTTGAAGTAAAGTGTATTAGATTCTTCTTATCAGTGCTCTTCTCATATGTAATGTTTTAAATTAGAACTCTGGCATTATTCATTATTATTGGCATAATTCATTGTTATTGGCATTATTACAACTATATTTTTGTAATAAAACTTATAACTCAGTGAATGTACATGCTGAAGGTAGTTTATTTGTGTGTTATAATAACTGAATGTACACAGATCTAGTACTGTTTTTATTAAGTGACTGAATGTCTAGTAGTGTTGTGGTTTGACATAACCATATGACACAACCATTTGCACATCTAGTAGTGCTGTGTATTAATGTGTTGATATTAACTGATTGCATATCCACAAGTATTGTGTTAGTGTGTTGACATTTTGCCTCTCATTTGCCTGTCCAGAAGTGTTTTGCTACTGCACTGGTATTAACTGACTGCAAGCAGCTGTGTTGAGTGTTAACTGCATTATCAAGTGCATGACTACTAGCGTTGTGTGTTAATGTATTTAGATGGACTGATTGTATGTGTACTCACATCGAGCAGAGTGCGTGCACTGTCACTACTGCCAGTGTACTCTTTACACAGAGCCTGGTAGTCATAGAGAGTGATCCTACCAGAGATAAAGACACACATGCTATAAGATACACAATACAGTCTGACCTACAAACACTCCAGTCAGACCAACTATACGAAGCTCACCATCAAACTTTTTATTTTTTATATTCTTTTTACTTTTTTACTTTTTATTATTCATTTGTATGGCATAGCATAGTTTGTTTGCATGTGTATGATTAACTGTAGGCTTGTAGCTAAGGTTGAGGCCAGCAACATCACATGGTCTTGGACCCCAGTGATCCAGGTGGGAAACATGTGGTCAGACCACCAGACCATATAACCCGCTCTCTAGCACAGCAACCAGACCTCACATTAACAGGGTATTTCAAAAGTATGCCTTGTGACCAACCTGCCATCCTGGATTGAGCTTCAGTTTTTTTTTTTCCAAATGAGAAGGTAGGTGTGTGATGCATCAAACTGGTAGTTTCACCAGAAACACAATGGTGTGCTTTATTCATAACTATTCATTCTCACTTTAACCCTTTGGGATTTCTATTTGTGAGGTAGAAAGATAAGGAAGATCTTAAAGACAGAATTGTTGAGCTTTGTGTTAGCAATCAGCCAGATGTTTTGGCGAAAGTTCATAAGGAATGGGAGAAAAGGATAGCCTTTGTGGACAGTACACTGAAGACATTCTGTAGCTCTTCTGTAGCTGAGTTCACATAAAATCACTGTTTTAACACAAGAGAAATAAATTTATGTTGACATGAAGCACACCACTGTTTTTCTGGTGAAATTCTCTACTAGTTCAAACTGAAGTTGAATCCAAGATGGTGGAATTCAAGATGGCCGCCATGTTCCTCATATGGTTTCCCACTTCACCCATAGCTTATATATAAAATTGGATGACCCTGTGCAAACAGAAGGTTTCCAAGGAGAAGCATTTTGCTTGCACAGTTGATGGACTTCTGTCTGAAACATCCTGTTACTTTGGAAACCTTGAGTACTTCATTACAATACTAAATAATATTACTACTCTCGTAATACAGTGCACTGCAGTTACTCATCTGGAATTATACACAAACACACAATATAACATTATATATATATATATATATATATATATATATATGTATGTATGTATTTGTGTGTGTGTGTGTGTGTGTGTATATATACATATGTGTGTGTGTCCATGTGCATAATATCACTAGGCTTCTCACCTTTTAAATGAGCCCATGAGAAGCAGTTTGTTCATGACAGCTCCCTCTACCTCTCCAAAGAACAAGCCTGTCTGTAAAAAAAAAGAACACCCACCCACTAAGATACATTTTGACATTAACCTTTACTGTTTTTATTACAAATAAAGATTTATTACAAATAAAGTTTGATTATAAAACAGTGAGTTATAAAATGGCGAGTTTGTTTATAAATTATTTAAATTTTAGCAGTGATCATTTGGCCTCTAGTTTTGTGAAAGATGATTCACTGCCACCTACAGAGTGCAATATATATATATGCTTGAGTATGACAACTAAACTAAGATGATCACAAATTCTGATGCTTGTCTTTTAAAAGTTCTGGGTACAAACTGATAATTGATTTTTTATGATTGGTGGAGTGGTTTCCTCTAAAGCCTAAAGCTAATCCCTGTCCCTGGAAAAATGGTTTAACTGAGTATTATGCCAGCACGGAAAAATTTTGGGCACTTGTTGCCACACACTGGTTCTGTCAGTCAGATTAACACTTAACACCAAATTTTAAACATGCTGGATACTGACTGTCTGACAGACAACCTGTGGTTGCTCATTTGAAGCTTATTCTCTTGAATTTCCCTTTGGGATCAATAAAGTATATCTGTCTATCTATCTGTCTATCTGTGTGTCTGTCTGTTCTGAAACCTACAGAGAGCGGGGCCTATCTTTGAGAGTATGGCAAGCATACATGCAGATAAACCCACAAAAGAAATCGAATGCATGTCTTTCAAATAGCCATATCTAACTTTTATTAGAACTTCCAAAAAACAACAAACAACAACAACAAAAATGCTCACGCCCTAAAAATTGTTAGCTAGACTGACCTGAGAGTAATCCTCAGACACCAGGATAAAGCCATTGTTGTCTATGAGGTAACACTTAATGTCCTGACAGGAAGGGAGAGAGAGTGGGTGTGAATTCAACATAGACTATACAAACACAAAGCTAGTCACATATGGAGTAAGAGGTTGGAAAGAGTGAAGAGAAAGAGAGAGAGACAGGAATAGACACTGACTGAACTGACAGAAAGAGTGAAGAGAAAGAGAGAGGACAGGAATAGACACTGACTGAAC
>JAOYMR010000018.1:1344196-1354705 GCA_025802075.1 Tenebrosternarchus preto | reverse complement strand
AGAGAGAGGACAGGAATAGACACTGACTGAACTGACAGAAAGAGTGAAGAGAAAGAGAGAGGACAGGAATAGACACTGACTGAACTGACAGAAAGAGTGAAGAGAAAGAGAGAGAGACAGGAATAGACACTGACTGAACTGACAGAAAGAGTGAGAGGGAGGGGGGGAGAAATTATTTTTTACCTCATTATCACAGGTTATGGTGCATTTCCCATCGAGAGCATTGCACTGTATAGGTACAAAGTGCAGACTTATGAAAACACAGCATAACTCTACATATAAAGACCACTCTGATTCACTCCACACTTCTGAAGTTTTTACATTTGTACACTGTGGGATTTTGCATTAATATTATTCATGCATGTTGTCTGAATACAGAATATATAAAATATATATAAAATGAAAACTGGAAAGATAAGCATATAAAAAAAAGCATAGTCATATTAGAAGCTAAACTTTTAGGTGATTTTTCTCACCTGTCGGCTTGCTGTCCAAAATTTCCTTTGAAAGAAGTCTAGTTTCATCTGAATCCCAATAGCTGCAAGCAACAAACCAGGTAAATTAAACACACACGGGAAATTCCATTTTGAATATTACTTCAAAAGACATCAGAATTTGGTAAGTGTGCAATTATATCTGTGAAAGAGCCTCTACCTGCCACTATAGAAGTCCTTCGATCTTCTAACAGCTGAATTGCACTACTGGCCAACACTATACTTTTATTCTCATGTGCTAAAACACATGCACACACATACACACACGAATGCACACATACGCACACAATTAGAAGAGTATAGTTACTGTATATGAGATATGAATAGAATCTCATTCACAACTGTCTTGTTTGCCACTAGATGGCAGCAGATATGTGGATTTCCAAAGAACTTGAAAACGTGAGTTAATTCCGTGTAAATATTAAAACGTTTAATGGTGTGCTTAAAAATGTTGTCTGACTAAAGAATGTTGTCATTTTGAGCTATTTTGATTTTCAGAAGCCAGGTAGGAAAAACGTGGAATATACCACAGATCCGAAAGATCTTGATCTGTTCTTACATGTCCAAACCAATGTCTTACTGTAATGTATTTCATAGGATTCCTAAACATTTTGATCATTTAAGGCAAATGTGTGTGTGTGTGTGTGTGTGTGTGTGTGTGTGTGTGTGTGTGTGTGTGTGTGTGCCCTACCTGAACTAAATGGAATTGAATAAACAAAGGTGCCTGGAACCTGTTCAGCTGCTCTCTTATACCACAGAGGAAAATGATCAGCATTAAAAACACCCTCCTTATCCTCGGCCGTTAGTAGGTCCCTCACATCACACACACACACACACACACACACACACACACACACACACACACACACAGCCACACACACACACACACACAAACAAAAAAAGCCCATTTGATTATTACATCATTTACATTTCATACATTTTATCCACCTGTACATTTTCTCGTTTTATATTACCTTGCATCAACATTCATTATAAAACTTGATTGTTAATACAGCACATTAACACAACTGATTATGTTTCATTAGTCAGACAACGTCATAAAATAATGATTACATTGCATAATATTAAATTGCTACATTACACTATTGTTTTGGGACTCACTGATTGCTCAGCTGCTCTGGAACCACAAATAGGTTGGTTCTGGACAGGCCGGTGCGTGTTCCGAGAAAAGCAATCTCCACCCCTTTCTCAGGATTCCTGTACACACGAAATATGAAAACAACTGCTTTTATACCAGAGGATTTCTGAGTTCTCTAAAATGGTTACAAATAGGAGGTTTTTTTTTTCTTTTATATTTTTGTTATGCCAAAATGCTAATTTTGCTAAGAATTAAAGAAATGCAGTAGTAGCTTTCTTTATAGGCCCTGAGAGATGAATAACTAAAGCGTGGCCTGAGTGCCACTGTGTGTGAATGTTAGTGTCGAGGTTCTGAAGTTCCCCCCCTTACTCAGATTTGTTCATGGCGAGTCTGGTCCAATAGGCTTTGAGCGGAGCGCTCACCACGGCATCAAACAGAATCTGCTGGATCAGCTCCCTGTCACCTATGGCGAGTCAGAGGTGACATTTACACATTCCCAATAGATGCAGGTACATGGGCTTGTAATGAGTCTGGTGTTTGGACCTCTGAGGCAATTAGTTACGAACAAAGAGAAAACAGCTACTGCGACATTGCTTTGTCAAAGAAATCACACAACCAGAGAAAGTGGTATCAATAAAAGTGAAGTTCTTTAAAACTCTAATTCTAAACTAAGGCTTCAAGGCTGGAACCCAGGCAGACAGATTCAAGTTAAGTGGTTTTAAAGACATAAATGCTTTAAGTTTAAGAATCCATTTAAAATTCAAGACCAGTTTCCCACATCTTTTTCACAAGCAAAGGATAGCTAGAAAAAATAAATCTGCGAGTTGATTGTCTTGACAGTGAGTGTGCAGCTCAGGTCCACAGGTGTGGTTTGAGAGGGTCACTCACATTTGAATTGTGGTTTGCGGCTGGTCAGGTACTGTTTGATGGCCTGGATCTGTGTAAGGTGCTGATGCTCGTGGTGATCATCCATGTTGCAGTACGTCCTGTGGGTTACACATTACAGCTCCAGCAAACATGCATTAATCCCATACCTCAGTGTTGAGAAGTTTGTGACGTGCAGATATGTAAAATACACTTAACGCGTCACAAATGCTATGATTCTACACAAACATGAAATGACATTCAATTAATCCAATAAAGAGTTTCTGAAATGTAGCCGTTATGTCCCCTCTAATAAAACTTTATAGATTCATTAGTTAATTATGTTGTGCTGGATATGATTCTTTGCTGGAATTGAGAAGAATGAGAAAATGAATGAGAAGCCCTACCCTTATAAATAACTCTTAGGTGAGTCAGCTTGAACAAAATTCCTACAAATTGCAAGGTGTCTTTTGCTTTTGGGTCTCATAGGCTCATACAGTGCAGACAATCCCGTTGTTCAGACGCCTGCGTGTTGTTGTGTGGGTTGGTAAACATTCAGGAGGTCATTACCATTCATCTGCCAGTGCCACGCCGGGCTGCTCCAGATCGCGCAGACCTGCCACGCGAACCACACAGAACAGCGTTAGCGCCGAGCACGGCCTAATGATCATCCCTCAGAGGTGCTGGCACGGTTCCATTAAAGCCGAAACCGTGCCGACACCATCTGTGAACGATTGCTGAGCGATGGAGGGAGGGCGGGAGTGAACGAGTGAGGAAACGAGGGAGGGAGTGAACGAGTGAGGAAATGAGGGAGGGAGAGAGTGAATGAGTGAGGAAATGAGGGAGGGAGGGAGGGAGTGAACGAGTGAGGAAACGAGGGAGGGAGAGAGTGAATGAGTGAGGAAACGAGGGAGGGAGAGAGGGAGTGAACGAGTGAGGAAATGAGGGAGGGAGGGAGTGAACGAGTAAGGAAATGAGGGATGGAGGGAGTGAATGAGTGAGGAAACGAGGAATGGAGGGTGCGAGGGTGGGAGAAAATGAATTAGGGAGTCAGTGATTACTCTGAGAACAAGTAAGTGAATGAGGGAGTGAATTAGTGAGCAAGTGAATGAGTAAGTAAGTGACTAGGGGAGGGAGGATTAAATGAGTGAGGAAGCTACTGAATGAGGACAAGAGTGCTTACTTAGCAAATGGCTAAAGTGAATAAAAGTGAATAAAAGAAAATGACTGAGGGAGCAGGTGATTACTGGGTGGGTGTAAGAGTGAGGGAGAGAAGGACGGAGGGAGGGATTGTTTATGCTGGCAAGTGCGTGTTAATGTGGAACAGTTTCTTTTCTTTATTTAAATGGCCTCCTCCGTACATCCACTGAAGGGGAATCGCACAAGAGAGGGAATGATGGACTTATGAAACACGGCCATTAAGAAGGAGGGAAAGGAAATGAGCAAGGGAGGGAGAGATACTCACCTGCATCCAAAGAAACATTGCCTTTCAGGAAGTACTTTCCGTGCCCTCGAGACAAAGTCACTCCGACACTAAACACACACACATCAAAGATTACTGAGCAGTACACTAAGGACAGCATATAGAGGCATTATCATGCTTCAAAAGCATGTCGTATGTGTTTAAAAAGTATTTCAGAGCCTATTTCTCTATCATAGTATGCACAAATTCACTGCTCAACCTAAGGCTAAATCACTTCAGAATAACACCACAGCTTGATAAACTTCAGGAATATGCGAAGTTTATCTACCTAAATGGAGTTCCTTTGATATCGGTGAAGTAGTAGTCATTGTGCATTGAGAGAACACGTTTCTGATGAGGGAAACCAAGGGTAAGGATCACTTCAACAAAGCATTGCATGAATAGAATGTTCTTGACTCTCAGCATGAGGGCGTCTGTGTAGTTTGCTGTTGGCCGAGTGAAGAAGGCCAGCCCGCACCCTTTTGTCTACAGTCCGCTTCACCTCCATGGAGAAGGTTCCGGTTTTCCTGTTCACCATGGCTGTCCTCAGCTGAAGATGGAAGTGAAGAGGTTGAGAGGGTAGTATAGTGCTACTGGTTACAGTACTATTGGCAGTACAATACTGTTGGTTTAAATACTTAAATATCTCAACAAAGATCAATACATCCATGGGATCTAATGTATTTTTGGTTAACATCACAAAGGGCTACTTGTCTGGACTTTAGGTTGAATACACCTGTTAAGTATTAATACACTCACACATATCAGTTATGAGAACAGTGACCTCTTTTTACCCACAATATGTATGTTTTTACCCACGATGTGTTTGAGCAGTTTAGGATTAATGGAAAATGACGTACAAAATCATCAGTATCTTCCCACTCCACCTCAGAGAGATCCACACTGCTGTAATGGGCTTTACGTCTCTTCTGTCCTTCTTGGTACTGTGTACCCATACACACACACACACACACACACACACACACACACACACACACACACACACACACACACACACACACACACACACGCACACACACACAGGTACACACACATGCACACACACAGGTACACACACAGATGAACAGTTTAACAGAGAGGCAATATGGCATCATGCTGGGATCACATGACTCACAAGATGGAAACAGGATGGTTGTAGCTTGTTACAGTTGGCGGTAGGCCACCTTGGGCCAGTAGGAGTTTTAACCACAGTCCTAAACACATCACTACACCATGAGTATGAAAGTATGAGTATGAGTTTTACAATTAGGTGTTGTTTTATTTTCTTGCTGTTTTTTTTAAATCTGTGAACCTTAACCATAATATTTTATAGATGTTTGTTTGTTCCTTAAAAATCGTGTAAAGGTCCATTTGTGAGATAACACTGGAGTATTTGAATAAGCTGAGAGTGAAGTGCAGGTTTGGCTCAGAAGCCTGTGTAAACATCACCTGCATGGCTGTAGCACCTACAGCAGCTGCCTATAAAGTGACAAGGACTTCCTTTCTATTTGAACCTTTAATCATCTTTTAATCATTATAGCAGGAATGAAAGTAGAGTAAATTTGCTGCTGTCAAACAATATTGCCAAATGGTATCAAATCCCTCTTCTCTCTATTTCAGAAAGGGTTGGTAGAATAAAATGTGTTCATTTCAATGTGTACTGGAAGGAAACTAATGCTGTTAAGTTTAGGAGTTTCTCATATAGCGGCTACATAGTACAGCCCTAACCAATTCAGCCCAATACCATCCAGTCACACAAATATATTATACAAAGCATTCACTCCAGATCCTCTAACAATACACACACACAAACACACACACACACACACACACACACAAACACCACACACTCAGCATAGTTGAGTGTAGGCTGACGTGATTTGCACAAAGTTTATACAAACACACTAATGCACAAAGCGGCACATACTGTAACCACACTAACACTAACACAGTTACAGACGTCGCACACACACACAAACACAGTCACACACAGTGACTGAATGTTAGGAGAGGAGGGTCTCTGTGGTTACCTCAGCTCTTAGCTCAGCCCTGGCAGGCACCTGAAGGAGCTTTTACTCCTGCATGCAATACATCAAAGGAAAAGGGTTCGGATTACAAACTACAACTCCCAGCATGCACCTCCGCAAAACCCAGCGCTCTCTCACAAGCACAAACACTGTAAGCTCTTCCTGGTAAAGGATTTCCCTCCTTGAGAAGGTGGAGTTTTTTGAGCAATAGGATTTTGTTAACTGCAGGATTGGTAAGCTCCTCTGTTTCAAGCAGGTACATTACAGTTCAGTACAGCTGTATTTAAAAAATTATATAAGCTGTAAAATCACAGATGGCGGGTGACCTCCTGCAGAGTTAAATTTTTTATATTCCGTAGACAGTAATCCTGGTGAATTTTCTGAAGTGCACTGACGTGACTTAAGGACAAGAAGTGGTTTATACAGAGGAACTAGGTAGCCGTGCACTGCCACTGGATACGGTGTTGGGACGAGCAGCTCTAAAACAGGACGTTCTCCACTCTTACCAGAGGTCTAAGGTCCGGATGCATGAGAATGTAGCCATTATTGGTGATGGCAAACGCGTAACCATGGATTCCCAGCTGCAGAAACAGAAACGGGGAAAGACCAATCTAAACGTGTCTAATTCCTCCAGACACACAATTAAGGAATTGTTTGTGATTTGAAAACGAGACATGAGCCAGGGAATTTAAATTAAATATGATTTATAATATCTTTTTTCCCAGTATTTTAAAATCACAAAAATAATGTTTTAATTGCCGTTTTAACTGTTATTATGAAAAAACTATAACTATAAGCCTTCATTTATCATAAGACTATGCACAGTTCCCACTGGTTTTTACTGGATGCCACATTGTCCAGCTGTAGATTGTTTGTTTGTTTGTTTGTTTGTGTTACTGCAGATGTTCATGCTACCTTGTGTTTAGGGACAGTCTTCATTAGCTCTTGAATGGGAATGTCTATGCCCACCACACCCAGAAGAATGCCCTGGTTTTTCTGAGAGAGAGATGACATCAGGGATAAACCTCTACCACACATTTCTCAGTCACACAAACACACACACACACACACAAACACATACAAACACACACAATCCTCACCGTCTCATTCTTGGTGCTGAACACAGGCATGGCTACTGTGGTCATTGGGTTTGGGCCTATGTGAGCTCCAAGCTGCCGATGGGGGTGGAAGCAAAGGGAGGATGAGGAGAGAGAGAGAGAGAGAGAGAGAGAGAGAGAGAGAGAGAGAGAGAAACAAAGACACACAGTGAAACATGAGACTTTCTTTGTGTAATTCTAATTGCTCATATTAATACTGATTCATGAAATCCACAGTTCAGCTGCAGTTCAAAATTTTCTAACTTTTTAATTAAAAGGCTCCTTTTTCTCTCTTGCTTTCTGCCTCTCTACCTAGCTCTTTTTATTCACACTAAATGGCTCCAAAATCGAAGGTCTTTGGTACACATTGAAGCACACTGCTGTGATTCCAAAAATCTCGCTCTTCGGTCTAGAATAATTCTATCATCGCTGTAACACTGGTCATATTTATACGCTGTGGCAGGAGAGACTGTACTTTGTGTAGAGAGATGCTGAATTAGCTTGTATAAAAACTCCACTGCATTCTGGGAAATGACCTTTTGCTCCCCGTTACTTCTCCCTCTCTTTCACCCCCATCTTTTTTCTTTTCTTCCTCCCTTTCTCTCTCCCTCTCTCTTTCCATCCCTTTTCTTTGCCTCCCTCTATCTTTCTCTCTCTCTCTGCTCTGCACTGGTGTCAGTTTTATTACAGCTTTGAGAGATAAAGGGCAATGATCCACAAAATGATGAATGGGGTCTCTCAGGCCAAGATACAATGACACGGACTCTGGAAGATAACCTGCATATCTTTGTATGCGTGCTCGTCTGTGTGTGTGTGAGTGTGTGTGTGTGTGTGTGTGTGTGTGTGTGTTTCTGTGGGAGGATGGGAGCAACTACACACACACATGAGTTCTATATGTGTGAATGAAAGCTTAAGGAGATTTTGGATGCATGTATAATAGTGTGTGTGTGTGTGTGTGTGTGTGTGTGTGTGTGTGTGTGTGTGTGTGTGATATGTTTTATCAGCTGTGGATCATCATCTATACTCCTCACACTCTGTCCCCCAACAGCAACACATCTACACACATGTGCTAAATATCTACACTCTGCTCTACATGCTTCATATAAGGAAGGGAACAAAGAATGAAACTCTCATGCAATAACAAAACTTTACCTTATGAGCCTGAGCAAGCTATAGAGAGAGAGAAAGCAAAGTGTCACGGTGAAGCGTAACCACATAACCAATAAACACGCATTTAGCCGGCGTTGCCCTGTGTGGCCACGCCTCCTACTGCCTGTCAGATGGTGGGGAGGGAACGCTGTGGAAGGGGCACAGCTAATGAAGCTATTAATGTACAATCATTTACACAGAGCAGGAAAGAGCTCTCACACAGACACACACGAACGTATTCACGTGACACGTGCGTGCATGCATACACACACACACACACACACACACATACACACACAGTGCAAACACAGCAAATTATGCATGCACATGATTGAACATAACTGCATGTGCACATTATAAAGAGTTTCGCACAGGAAATTACACACAGCAGTAAAGACTCAAGCACGTGCATAAATGTAAGTACTCACATATTTAAATGTGAGTCATGCAAATTATAAGCACAAATGGTACAATCATTAAACAAACATTGAAATGTACAAACACAATGTACAAAAATATGCAAAAAACAGTGAAACATAGAAAAGCTGTAATAAGGAACACACACACACACAAACACACACACTGTGGTAAGGAATACTCACAGCGCTGTCTACATAGGCTTCGGTCCAGACCGTATCGTGCTCATGGTCGATGACTTTGGGCCGGCTCATCACATGAAGGTATCTCATCACGTTCTCTTGAACATCAGCCAGAGTGGAGATCTGACTGAAGTAGCCTACATGCGTGCACATACACACACACACACACACGCACACACACACACGCAAGGGTATGGACACATATTTATATATAAAAGAAGACCATATACATGTGTGTATACATGTGTATACATATACATGTGTGTCCAAACATATACAGCCCCCCCCCCAAATATTTACATAGGCACCAATACACACGTAAACACAAATATATAAATACAAACATATACCTCTACATACACACACACAAAACAACACTTCACTCTGTACATTGCAGGGCAGTGCTGAACTGCTTGGATTACAGCTCCTCAGTAAACATACAATCTATAAATGGAGCCAGATTATTTAAACTGGTTTAGATTCATTGAATCAGAGTGCTTGCAATTTGTGACATTCAGTCACTGTGTGCAACTGTGTGTGTGTGTGTGTGTGTGTGTGTGTGTGTGTGTGTGTGCGTGTGTGTGTGCATGCAGTTCTCTCCATGTCCAGCCATCCATGACAAAGGCACATGGGAGTGTTCAGCACACAGCAGTCAGGGGACCATAGCTGACAGGAAGAGTGATTTACACTCATTTGACCTTTGAGCTGTGCATGTTAGTTCTGAGCCTGCCGCAGTCTCCTTCGTGCCAGTTCTGCATCCTTTATAACCTACCACTGGCTCCACCCCACAGTTTGACTGACTCCACCCACAGTGTGCCTGACTCCACCCCACAGTGACACTGGCTCCACCCCACAGTGCGACTGACTCCACCCTCCGCGCCACTGGCTTCACCCCACAGTGTCACTGACTCCACCCACAGTGTCACTGGCTCCACCCCGCAGTGCCACTGACTCCACCCACTGTACCACTAGCTGCACCTCACAGTAGGGAGGTACTGTGAAGACTCAATTTATCAAAAAATCTAGCCAGTTAAACAATTACTGTGTACCCAAACACAGAGGGGAATAAATATTCACAGGAGCATAAGAACAGCAAAATTAAAATTTTCATTTTATACATACAAATCAAAAGACATTTTGGAACATTAAGAAAGACAGAAAGTCCAATTTATATGCTGATATAAACTGTAATATTATATACAAACCTGAATGTGTTTGTGGCAGAGTAATATGGACATACTCGTATGACAATGACACGTGAGCCATTTCTCATAAATCAATATAAATTAAAAGTGTGATGATTCTGGACTGTGACTGTACTTTTATAATCCCCCAGTAGGAGTGTGTGCGCTTCAGCAAACCTTTATTAGCACACGCCATCCACTTCAGGTTATCAGCAAAGGCTGATTCACGTCCAATCAGGTATGGAAATATGCGAACCTACCAGGAGAGAAAATGTCTGACTGTTATTCAGATCATGGCTCTACTACCTTTGGTTATTACCTTTTTTATTGTCTTTTTTATCTGTGATTTTGCTGGAATCCTCCATTACAGTCCACTGTACCTTTTATTTTCAATTGCTCTCTCTCTCTCTCTCTCTCTCTCTCTCTCTCTCTCTCTCTCTCTCTCTCTCTCTCTGTCTCTCTCTCTCTCTGTGTCTCTCTCTCTCTCTCGCTCTCTCTTTCAGACTCTCACACACCCACTCACATGCCATGAGT
>JAOYMR010000018.1:1304205-1327456 GCA_025802075.1 Tenebrosternarchus preto | reverse complement strand
CTCTCTCTCTCTCTCTCTCTCTCTCTCTCTCTCTCTCTCTCTCTCTCTCTCTCTCTCTCTCTCTCTCTCTCTCGACTACATGCTGGGTTCATCTAACAAGCCTCATTTTGTCCAGGGGTGGGTTGGAGCTCCAGAGAAAATTAAAGATAAGATCAGAGGAAAAAAGCTCCACGTGTAATGAGCCGTGTCCAGAACACACACTCACGTTCGTGCACGCGCGCGCGCGCTCAGGCTCACATATGCAAACAGAGGAACAGCTGAGTCTCTGGTCACACACCTGAGCCTTTTCCAACAAAACCATATGTATGCAGCTGAGCATCAGTTTGAATCCAACACACCGAAGCACTGCTGCACCGCTTTCTTTCCTTGCGTATACGCTTATGAAATTTGGTGTGTAATATAGAGAGAGAGAGAAAGAGAGAGAGAGCGAGAGAGAGAAAGAGTACCTTCTGCAGTAGCTGAGAACCAGAGTATTTTGTGGCTATGGATTTAATTTCGCCACCAAATGCCGAAGCCCACAGTTTAACCCTGTTTGAAAAGGGATAAAAACAATACCATACATCACTTATTAACAAAACTTCCGTTAGATTTAGCATTAGATTTACTGAGAGAGCGCGACCCGAAATGTGCGTTCTCGTATGGTACGAAGGTAGTGGTACCATTTACTGGGTAGGCCTATAGCTTTTCATTTAGCGTCTCTTTGTTCATGTTAAAGGTGATATGGTCTACAAATGAAATATCTTGCCGGTTTAAATCAAACATTTAAATAAACAATTACGTTTCTATGTTAACGTATGTTCTATATACATTTAGCACGATTTATTGTCTTACCAAATAATATATATGCTTCATAAATGAAAACAATACACATTCGTAAAACGAGACACGAACTTTACATGATTGTTCGAAAATTCATTCGTTGCTAGTACATTTTCATAACACAGCCTTTCTATAAAGAATTGTCTCACTCACACTCCTAGCGGGATGCCGTGCTGGGAACCTTTCACGACCGCAATCGCAAAGCATAAGGTAATCCAGGAAAGAAGGCAGTACACGTGCGCGCGGGGAATCCTTGGAACCCGCAGCATCTTCTCTCTCTCTCCCTCTCTCTCTCTCTGGCAGCTGTACAAACGGTTCGCACTCCTTTAAAATGTCCCTGCTTACTACAAAACGCAAAGGCAACGCGGAGTCACCCGCTCATCTTTCCTGCACGTCGCCTCTGGAGTTTACTCTCACTATCCAGCTGTCACACCGCTCGCAATTCCTCGCCAGCGGGTAAAAGTGATCTGTGCATCAACCGTTGAGGGCAGCAAGGAGGGAAAAGGACTGTAATGGTTCTTGAGCCGAAACCTCCAGTTGTTATAATCGCTAAATTAAGTGTCTTTCTCCTTTACTTCACTTCCGTACTTTATGATACGCGACACTTTCCGGTTATTACAAGTTGTTCATGAAACCGAGCAGAACTAGTGGTTATAGATTGAGACCGACAGCCTATTCCCTCTTAAAAAGGCGCATAAAGATCTATTTGCCGTTTCTATCGGGAGTTTAGGAAGTGCAGTTCCCTCTTCTCCTATGTGAACGTGCACCAAAATGAGAGGGGCGAGTGCGAAACTTTGACAAAGAGGAGTGCGCTCGCTTACTACGGTCCATGACAGATAAGATTTTGTGTTCCTTTGAAGTTGAACCGGGAACGAAACGCTACATCTGAAAGAGTAGACAGAAAAGAAAAGCATTTTGTATACGTATTTTATTACGAATTTTAACCTAAGCTTTGCTGGTGATCGACGACTCTTCGTAAAGTAGGTTAATTTGTCGAATATTAGTCAAACATTGATTTTATTGTTCACACAGTAACCTATTCGCTTCATTGTGTACTGTAGGTAACAAATGGTGAATTACAGAAAACCATTATCCAACCTAAGTAGACTAAACCTTTAAATTATGTAATGATTATCTAATTATCTACTTCAAACGTAGACTTTTAATCGCCGACACCACTACGGTGTAATCCAGTATCGTCATGTGCGAAAAAAGCACAAATATAATGGAATTGTAACGAGAATGCATTTGATTGAAATGAAGATTGGGTTTATTTTCAACCAGTAGCCTACGAGAGATCAAAGATGTCTTCATACCATTTATAGTTTTATTGCCAATGGCACGTTGTTAAATCATCTGAATTAATGTATTTATTTACTAAAGATCTGTTTTTTTTGTTAGTGCATGGTATTGCAGTTGGATTTATATATGCTGTGTAGATTTTCTTCTTTTTGGACATACTACCAGCGTCGCATTTGAAGCTATTTTAGTATAAATAGGCGTTATAGCCTACAGCAACATATGCAACGCGCTACAGTTCTATTTCTTCGGCTGTACGCCCATTCGATTTGCCTGTAATAACGCGTGTCCAACACTTTAGCCTCCTGAACAGCTATGTGATGCAAACCTAATGATCTATTACACAGGCAAGGATACCGAGCCGAGAGACAGAATCCGTGGGTACCACTCATTACCAAGAAGCATATTTTTGAAATCCAGTTCACGATTCAACAGTGGCCTGCCTAATATTTAAAACAAATTCTCTTCTACTGTAACTGTGATACAGTAATCTCTTTCACTTCCTCACCCTCAGGAAATCTTGACGATTGGATAATAAAGTTACGTAGAAGAAATGTGTAGCTCCGGATTAGGAAATTTGCTATTGATTTATTTGACATTGTTTCTTCCGTAGACAGACTGGAATGACGCGCAGCTAATTGGAATAAATGTTTTCTGAAGTCTCTGTCAGTCTAACGAACTACTATACAGTAGTCAATTATTAACTAAACGATTTGGTTTCCAGATGGGACAGAGGTGTTTATGTTTCAGAGTCGGTCATATCATGCCTTCATCGGGGCTCTACACTTCATCTTAAGTCTCAGGTACAGGGCCTGTCTGTTCCCTGCCATGATATATGCCAGACGGTTTGTACATCTGACAAAATGATTATAAAGAGTAAAAAGATGCAAAAGTAAAAAGAAAAGATATCCGTACAGATTTTTTTATGTCTGGCTAATATGGTGTAAATATGAAGTTCAGTTTCAGTTCAGTTTCAGTTCAGTTTATCAGCCTATTGTCAATGTCACAAATTTACGAATTTATCAAGCTCAGTGTTTCTTTTTTTTAAAATACTTAATAAGATTCGAAAGTTTTCAAGTGGGGTTCAGATATTTTGAAAATTAGGTAAGAATGAATAAGAATGGAAACGAGGCCAGTCTTGGATTGGATCAGGATGATTAGAATTATGGTCTTGCTAAACACGGTTGTGTTATTAAAAGACCTGGCCGGGTGCTGGGCGATTTGACTATGAAAATAATGAATGTGGCGTAGATACAAACCCAGTAATCGGTACCGAAAGGTCCCAACTACTTTCTGTCTTCATCACAGTTCTTCGTGTAATATCACACAGCAGCACAGTGAGACAGTGAGGTACCATCTGCTAGACACCTGCAGTGTAATCAGTAAATCCTCCGCCAAGACCGCACCCCCCCCCACACACACACACACTCGCACACATACAGTAGGTACGCACTGAGGTAAAACACTTTAATGTATGTTTTAGAGGCCGGGATATGTGAGGGAACTTGCTTTTGATAGTGTAGTCGAATCACGCACTGTAAGACTCATCACAGATATGACATGTTTTTCAAAATATGATAACGGCTCTGTGTGCCGTCCTTTGTGCAAACTGCTCAGTAATCTTTGATCTGTGTGAGTGAGTGAGAGAGAAAGAGAGACAGAGAGAGAGAGAGAGAGAGCTCTTGCAGCCCGCTTTCGTCGCGACTTCGGTCCTCGTGACCTTTATCTGTCCCGGTGAAAGGGACGATGATCGAGATCACCCATCCGGCTCAAGCAGCTGCGATGTTTCGCCCTGGTGAACCTCGATGCCCGGCATCCAACAGGCAGTTTGCCATCTGTGATGACCAATGTTGCGGGCTATTACTGGAACAGCAGGCAGTGTGCTGGAAGTATTGTGCGTATCGTTGCTCCGTGAGTCATCTACAGTGCATACAGTCTACACAGGCTATAAATACGGCTTTAAATGTTTTCGGTTCAGTTTTATCTTGCAATCCAGACAAGCACGTTGGCACTAATATTTAGTTCAAGAATATTTTTCTTTCAAAGAGATGTGCGACTCAGTATTTTTTGTCCTTATTTTTCATCGATCTTATCGATCTGTAGTTCAGAAAAGGAAAAATGTTTCCATTACCAAGCCCATTAGAGAGATGCGATAAATATTGGGCTAAAGGCAGCGAATAACAATTAAAAGCAAACACTGCTGTGAGGCAGAGAAGGCAAATTCTCGTCTAGTGTGTTACCATTCATGTTTCAGCGAAATACTCAATCAAGCAGGAAGAACAAAAATATTAACCTGTACGTTCAGCATAGGAGACTATACTGCTCGGTCTTATATACTTAGACTAGACAACAGTTCCATCTAGTGGTCGATATCGCGCTTGGTCCCGACTTCCAAAGATGATGTACTGGAGGTGTGCTGTGAATACCTATGAAACCCGTTCCGTTCTAACCGCTGATGTCGGTTATTTTGCTTAGTTGTCTGTTGTCGTGTTTGGTTTCGGGTCTGTTTCTCTGCGCAGTTTCATTGAACTAAGACGGCTTGTGCACTGCCCCGCGCTCGTGACTATATATTGATCACAAATGGCCTCTACCTGTGAATCATTAAACTTTTCACCTCTGATGGCTAAAAATCCCTTTGATTCATGTATAACTGATCAGACTGATCAGAAGGAAAGCTGTGAAATGAAAAGGACGATTATTCTATAAGGAAATGAGAGCAAGTTGCACTGGTCACTACAGACATTTCCCCTTGGCACACCCTGGTTTTTCTGATACTTATGGATGGACATTTAAAAGTAGGGCTTACCTAAGCATTGTGGCAAATCAGCTTAATTTCTTCATGAATGGACTGGTTCCAGGAACAAGACAAGTGAGTTTTCATTGCTTTCCTGGCCTTTGCAATCCTCACATATTAATTGGGCATTCCTGGGACTAGGTAGAACTGGCTGTTCAGAGAAAGTCAGTATCCTCATCTAATATGTGGCAACTGCAAGAAGACATCCTGTCCTCATGGGCCGGGATTCCTGCAGAACAACTAAACTTTAGTGGAATCTATGCCACAATGAAGTTTATACCTTTAGACAACATACCTTTAGATGTGTCTCTAATGCTGGCTGTTCAGTGTATATACACTGCTAAAAAATAATCTCAATGAATGAAATATTCCAGTTGAAAATCTTTATTCATTACATAGTGGAATGCATTGAGAACAAAATAACATAAAATGATCAATATAAATCAAAATTATTATCCCATGGAGGTCTGGATTTCAAAATAAAAGTGGAAAATGAAATTAGAGGCAGATCAAACTTCAGTGGAAATTCCTCCAGACAAATTAAAATAAGGGTCAGTAGTGTGTGTGGCCTCCATGTGCCTGTGTGACCTCCCTTCAACACCTGGGCATGCTCCTGATGAGGTGGCAGATGTTCTCTTGAGGAATCTTCTCCCAGACCTGGATTAATGCATCATTCAACTCCTGGACAGTTTGTGGTGCAACGTGGCGTTTGGTGGATGGAATGAGACATGATGTCCGAGACGTGCTCAACTGGATTCAGGTCTGGGAAACAGGCAGGCCAGTCCATAGCATCAATGCCTTCATCATGCAGGAACTGCTGACACACTTCAGTCACATGAGGCCTAGAATTGTCATGCATCAGAAGGAACCCAGGGCCCAGTGCACCAGCATATGGTCTCACAATGCGTCTGATCTCATTCCGGTACCTAATGGCAGTCAGGGTACTTCTGGCTGGCGCATGGAGGGTTTTGCAACCCTCCAAAGAAATACCTCCCCACATCATTACTGACCCACTGCCAATATTATTTATTTATACCAATATTATTTATATAAAACATATAATATAGGGCACTGCTCCTCCTTTTCCTCCTTGCACAAAGGAGGAGATAGCAGTCCTGCTGGTGGGTTGTTGCCCTCCTACCGCCCCCTCCATGTGTTCTGGTGTACTGGTGTGCTGACAGACACAGCAAACCTTCTTGCCACACGTCGCATTGATATGCCATCCTGACTGAGCTGCACTACCTAAGTAACTTTGGTGGGTTGTAGACGCTGCCTCATGCTACCTCTAGGGGTGAGAACGCTGACAAAATGCAAAAGTGACCAAAACATCAACCAGAAAGGATGAGAACAGAGAAATGGTCTGTGGTCACCACCTGCAGAACCATTCCTTTATAGGGGGTGACTTGCTAATTGCCTCTCATTTCTACCTGTTGTCTGTTCCAGTTGCTCAGTAGCAGGTGAAATTGATTCACAATCAGTGTTGCTTCCTAACTGGACAGGCTGATTTCACAGAACTGTGACTGACTTGGAGTTCCATTGTGTTGTTTAAGTGTTCGCTTAATTTTTTTGAGCAGTGTACATGCACAAGACAGACAACAGTACATCATCTACATGTTTGGATATCCCAGCAAGCAATACTGAATCAATGGTGACGAAATGAAAACTTCATCACACCAGCCTGGACTGTGTGGATAAGTCTGTCCCTCCAAACTTAGCATCACATAAGAAGGGGACTTGTGAGGAAAGCCACAGACAGACCAGCAATAATTTTGAAGTGTGTAAGCAAAGTGCTCATAAAGTTTATTCTGTAAGCTTGAGCTTCAAAAACTTTGCATGATTAGCTGAAACATCCCATATCTCTGAAAATCTTCTGTACTTCATGTGATTCACTCCAGTCAATTTTCATGTAATACATACACTGAATATATTCCCTGGAATCTCTCTCTCTCTCTCTCTCTCTCTCTCTCTCTCTCTCTCTCTCTCAAACCTTAGATGTCCATAAATCAAGTTATGTGTAATAATGAGAAATATCACAGAGAAAAAGTATTGAACACATGAAGAAAGAGGTGTAAAAGCCATGGGAAGTCATGAGACCAGTTGAAATCTATCAGCAATTAGAAAGCAATCCTGCCAATTCATGCAAATCATATCAAATCATATCATATTAATATCAGCTGGTTAAATTGGTGGCCTATAAAAAGGTGTCTCATTACCAAGGTGCCACACAAGAAACATCTCTTGATGGGTAAAACCAGTGAGCTCTCTCAAGACCTTCACAAGTTTATTATTGCAAAACATACTGACGGCACTGGTTACAGAAGAATTTCTAAACTACTGAAGGCTCCAGTGCCACTGCCAAACTTTCTAATAATCTCTAGGATGTTCTGTATGCGTGTGCTTAATTTCAATGGCTAAGAGGGTTTATGATGTTTCATTTGCCAAAAGAGAGTACTCCTCAGAAACGGTTTTCAAAGCTGAGTGTAACTGTCCCTAATGGAAAATGGCTGTAACTGTATGAAAGTACAAACAGTCCTCAATTCACTCAATTTCCCTGAGGTAGTCTTCAATGTAAAAATTCAAGGACATGTCTACTCTCAGCATATCCAAGTGATATGATGCATGTTTCTTGCCTTCTTGTTCTCTGTCCCTAGGGGGCAGCAAAAAGCATTTGCAAGTTGGGAAATGTCTACATTTCTTCTTGTGGAATAAGCTACAGCATGTAGCTGCGTGGGTCAGTGGAATGATGCTCAGTATTCATGCAAGGGCTCCTAGCTGCTGCACCTAATGAGATGTCCCTGGGCTTGATATCATGTAGGGGGTAAGAAAGGCAAAAAACAAAGCAGGATTAGTTTTATTTTCTTTCTTATTTAAGAGTGAGGAGGAAGAAGCTTGGGTTGAGTAACAGGAATCTTCAGACTCATAGCAAGAGGAAGCTGAAGAAGCATCTGCTCTTAGAGAATGATTCTCCACAAAGACCTCCATTTCAGCTTCAGAAGCTGAACAGTCAGTAGTATCATATCACAAGGATACTCAGAGGAAGGGCTTGCTCCATCTGAACTGACTCTTTTGATGGCCACTGGATCTGGGTTCTTAGGATGATGTGTGACAGATGTAATGTCACCTTTGGGATGCAGAACACTCTCTTTCCTCAGTAATTAGTCTTGGTGGCGTGACAACCTTAGTTCTGGAAGTACCAGACCTAGTGGCAAGGAAATCTTGTTCTCACACAAGCAACCTCACTCTCCTTCTGGAGGTGGGCAGTTTCTGATAAGCCCACGTGAAGTTCACTTTTAGTGAGCACATGATTCAGTGCAAGAGTGGTCAGTTCGAGATTGTGGCAAACACTATCAACCTCAGAACTAAGCTTAGCTTTGTTTTGCTAAGAAATCTGTTCCTCACATAGTGCTCCTAATTATAGGCTAGCCTGATGCTGATATACAAGGAACATTTTTCCTGAAAAGTAGACATTTCCTGAAGTGAGTCCTTCAGAGGTTCATCACCTTCTTTTCTACTGGCACTGAAATCTATGAATGAACATGTATTATATATGTATGGTACTGTTTATAGTGCACTGCCACTTTTGCTGTACCTTTTTATGACCGCTAACTACAATTGGTTATTATTTATGCAGTGGACATTACTTGGTTTTGTTGGTGCAGTTTACAGTGCACAGTCATTTTAGCTGTACTTCATGCTATTCTTTGGGACAGAAATAACTTTGCTGCACTTATTCTGTCCTATTCATAATTTACAATGTAGTGACACTAGCTGCACTTCAAGCTGATATGTATTGATGTGCTATTCTTGGTTAACTGGGTCATTATACTTTCATTGTATTTTTTAGTGTATGTGTTTGGTCATAGGTTACTCAGTGAATGCCTCTGTACATTTGTGAATGCCTCTGTACATTTGTGAATGCCTCTGTACACTGCATTTCAGATTTGCACATGCTCATATCATCCTGCTCATCCTCATATTTTTGCTAAACTTCCAATCTTGCATCTGACTCAGCTATTGCCGTTTGAATTACATGCATTTCCTTTCTAGCCCTAATTGCAGCTTCCTTTCTCCTTTGCTTTGCCTCAAACTTCGCTTCATCCTGTTCTGTTGCCTGCTTTTCCGTTACAGCTGCTGCCTTAGCCTTTAGTGATGCACGCTTAATCTCTGCTTTCAGTTTTATCGAGGATGCTGAAATCACGCTTGATCTTCTTGAAGAACTTTTAGAGCGCTTAGCAAAAGATTTTGACGAAACAGAGTTGTTATCACCTAGTTTACAGGTTTTGGGCATGTGACCCATGGTAATGGATGTGTTAATTACCATTAGAAGAGGTTCAATCATAGCTGGGAATACCTCTTTGAATAAATGTACAAGTTGTACAATTTAGCAATGAAATGATTTTCTCCCATTCTGATTGTGGAAGTGGATGAAAAGCTTCAAGTGTTTCTTCTAAAACAAAATTTTCTTGAAAATCAGCCATACCAGATGACAGACCAGTGGAATTAGCTATTAAGGGTTTTATGTTTAGTCTAATATTCTGTTTTATTATTAAAGAAATTCATAAATGTCACTGGTTAAGTTTGCTAGAATCAAAGGTTCAGCACCTGCCTGATTTTTCGTAAGCTTAGAAATAACACTAAAAAGAAATCTCAGATTTTTTTCTCAGGAAAATTATGTTGATCGTGCTTTAGTGAGTGCCCTTTTGTACTCACTGAGGCTATCTTTCCAGGCACAGTGAAATATTTCCAACATACAACATTGAAAGGTGAGATGTTTTTTATTGTGGTCGCTTAATACATATTACATATGCAACTTACTGTGCAATTGTATAAATTTATCTTATTTCTACTGCCCTGATGTATTCTCATATCATTCTCAAATCACCAAGATCATGAGGTTAATTCTCAGATTCTTACATATGCTAATGATAAATATATATTTGTGTGTGTGTTGCTCCTGTGTATGTTGGTATGTTGAGTGTCTGCCAAATCCTGTAAATGTGTTGTTTTTTGTATTCTTTAAGTGAGTCCATTCTGCTTTTTCTTTTTTAAAGTTTATTCAGTAATAATCATTAGAAAATAAAACTTCAGTATTGATTCAAATCAAGTCCAGGTCAAAATAAATAGGAAAAATACAAAAAAATGCATTGATACAAAACCTAGAGGGTTTTCATAAATTATTAGCTACGAAGAGAATAAAAATTATTACAGAGCAAAAATCAGGACTTTCAAGTAGAGAACATTATCACATTGTCTTTTGAGTATATTTATACATATTATACATCATAATCTTATATTCCCTTATAGTATTAATACCAATAGCAATGTTTATAGTAGTAATAGTAGTAGTAGTAATTTATAATTCTAGAATGAAAATGATAACATTTAAATCAAAATCAAACTTTCTTTGTAAACATGTACATTACCTTAAGGATGTATTTTTAAACAATTACCATGTTTAATTACAGAGAGGTGCACCTTTTTCCCTTTTCTCTTTTTCTTTTTGTACCAGCATTGAAAGGTGAGATGTAAAATGACAAATATATATTTCACTAAATTTACACACAGACACAGAAAAAAGTACAAAAGTTGCTCACCCTAACACACAAAACTCTGAATAGAAAACAGGAAAAGCCCAAAAGCAAAGACCAACAGCCATGTGCTAATATTTAAATTCCATGAAACAAATATATATTATGTATTTTTATTTTATATTCTTCAGGAGTCCCTGACATGAGGTAAAAGCAAGTAGCTTACAACTTAATTTTTTTTTTTTTAATTTTTTTTTTTTTAAATAATGCATATCTTTTTCTTAAAGTAATTGCTACAAATAGTTCAATGTGCCTAGAATGCGCATTGGTCCTCTCACAAGATATTTTCACATCAAGAATGGAACATGTATATTAATTTTTTTTACTCACAAAACATTTGAGAGCCCTTTCAGATGTGCACATGCAGTGGTTAAATCCACGTTTTTTTTTCTTTCTTTGTTTTTTAAATACAGTGTTCGGTTGACTAAAAGCACAGTACTTGCTCAACAATCCAATAAATCACACCCAATGACTACAAATAATACCCTTTTCCCCTATGTTTAGTCTGTGCTAAAACTCAGAACTTCAAGGCAGTGCCTTTGTGGCATGGACCCCCTGGTTTGAATCCAAGGAGAGAGTGTGGGAAGCATATTGAAAACACTTTAAGAGTTCAAATACTTCTGGGAAAGAGAATTATTTTAACACTGATATGTTTCCCCTGCGCTAATGGAGGCATAAGAAGAAGCTAAAGATGAGGAGATAAAAAGAGAAAAGGGGTCAGTATTGCTTAGCCTGTCTAGCCCTGCTTTTTAACAATCAGCATGCTGACTATACTAAAATCACCTGAAATCTACCTGCCACCGTAATCACGCAGTCATTTTACCCCTGACATTTTAATCTGTGCCACTAAGTGGAAATGACCCCCGTCAACATTGGTGTGGATTACCACTGACCTGGAAACAGCTTTGCTTCCTTCTGTTAGTGTCTGACTGAGCTCAAGTCGACTTTTCGAGTCCTAATATTAGCAGATATCTCAGTCAGACAGCTTGCATCTGGTGAGAGAAAAGACAGTTTCATAACATCCCTTTTAAGCAGCATTAGGTCAAGGCATTAAGCATTGCAAACCCTCGTGTGCACCTCCTCTGCACAAAACACACAACAAAAACGCAGAGTGAACAGAGAGCAACAGCCTTGATCAAACCAAATCCAGTACACAGGAACACAGGGTTGTGTAATAAGACAACTCCAGAAATCAAAGCAGAGTGTCTAGGAGTGAACGGCACACTGTACACTGGTGAATGCAGGGAGTGAATGAGTAATGATGTGCACGCTTGCATATGCAGGCACACAAAAAAGGAAGGAAAATTAGCAAAAACATTTGCATATCTTGTTCAGGTGTGACACAGACACAACCTCAAAAAAAAACAAAAACAAAGCAAAAAGGATGTTTTAATGCAGACAAACTGAGAATACACAAACGGCTAAATATGAAACGCAAAATAAGAGTCCATAATCTACTGAAATCTAAAAGTATTTCTTCCTCCATAACTCAGTAACATCAATTAAGATTAATATTGCTGATTTCTTTCTCCTACGGTACATAATTACAAAATATATGATGTCCCTTTAAAAAGTTTCCTCTTTGTTTTATATTACAATTAATTTACAGCATATTACTTATGAAAGCCCAAACAGGCAATCCTAAAGTAAAAAACAACCCTGCCCACTAGTGCATTTAAAGCAAATGCTGCAATTGTCTTGAAAAAGTAGCTCCAGATTGATAATGTAATAGGTCTTAATATTATTACCTGTAAATCAGTATGGTTTTATTGGTTTTAGTTATCTAAGTATTTGTAGTTCTGATCACTCTTTAGTGAATTCATCTATAGGATTAGTACAAACTAAAGCCTCTAGGGAGAGAAATGCCTTACATTACTTGCATTGAAAATGTGCTTGATATGCAAAACCCTTATTAAAGTGACTGAGGTAATGACATCTTCAATCTGATTGTCATCACCTTGGAAACATCCCACCCTCTAGGATACCTCATGTCACTGTCCATTGGTCCATAGCCCACAGTGACAGCACAGGCAGCCACTCACAGTTCAGCTTTATAATTCATTATCTTAGGTGCGATCTCCAAAGTATGATCATCAGCCATCTGACAGACTGGAATGCTGTTGCCAGGCAACATGACTCCACTCTGGTTCTGTAGCCCCTATAGCCCCTTTGGAGAACAGGAAGGGACCAATATGTCCTTACTCTAGGTGCCTTTCATTCCACTGTAAAGGCACTTATTTTGGTTATAAGCCAATAGATGCATTTTGTCAACAGCTCAGTTGCTGGGAACGTGCCAGCTGGTTAGCACTAGCCACTAACTGGACGTTATAACGAGGTGATGCAAATCATCTCATCCTTCAGTTCCTCTTCGTAGCGAGGCCGAGGGTCGTTTTCAAGCTCCTCGTCACTGTAGCTTGCCGACACATCCTGAATGTCGTGGTCTTTGTGACGCAGGATGGGGAAAACTCCATTGACCCCATTAACCCCTTTGACCCCATTGGGCCCATTGACCCCATTGGGTCCATTGACTCCATTGACTCCATTGACTCCGTTGACCCCGTTGACCCCACTGACCCCACTGACCCCGTTGACCCCGTTGACCCCCGGTACACTGCCATTTAGAAGGCTGCTTGCCGCACTTTCCATCTCGTTGAACGTCATGTTGTAGGCTTCTGCAATCTCATGCTTCGTAGCGGACACAAACTTGGGGTCCTTAGCGTATCTGCCCAGTCCTTCCGATATGAGAACCTGTTCATCAACAAACATACATCAAAAAAAAAAAAAAACAACAATCCAGATCCAGACTATCAAAGTCACTAAATGATGAAAGGTGTACATTACACAGGTATTTATGTGTACCTCTGATAATTCTATATCTGTCTGTCTCTACATATTCATAGTTGATTGGACAGTGGAAAACAATCAGCCTGAGATTAACAGTCTAGATCCCTTTTTCATCAAACGTTCAGCACACCCTCGTTGACTTGCCCTCAAACCTCAGGGGTGGGTGTTATATATGTCACACAAATGGTCCCTTGGGGGACAGGGAGGTATAAGAGGGGAATAGTTTTTTCAACCGGCAACACATTTGCTCTTGGTAAGCACAATGTGTCTAGCTGAAAAGACAATGTGTCTAGCTGAAAAGACAATGTGTCTAGCTGAAAAGACTTGCTTGAAGAGTCATAAAAATGATACAGCCCCTATTGTTAAACTAATGTTAGCATAAACTGGAACTAGAAACATTTTCTAACCCAATATACGCTTGCTAGCTAACTAGCTAGCAGAGATACATAAACCATCATTGTGAATATAGATTGATACACTAACCACACAAAACCCAATAGGAATGTAGCAGATCGAATGTTATGTTTGAAATAGTAAGTACTGTATCACCCCTCTTTATACTTGTCACTACTCACGAAACAACTTTGTCCACTATACTGAAGTTATGAGAGCATCGACGATTCCCCCAAGAAGAAACGATGAGGGCAAGTCTACAAAGGGACTTTAAATGGGCAAACATCTACATAGGGACAGATATAAGGGGCCTTATCCAAATACAGAAAAGCTGAACACTACCCCACTTTCTCCTTGCTCTTCCACTTTAAAACCTCCATGTTGCTGGGATGCACATCAAAAAAAAGAAAAACAGTTCCAGAAAAATTGTTGGCAGTGCTAGATTAAAGTTTAGGGTGATTCGCCCTCTTTAAATCACAGCTGCAGATTCCGCACAACAAAATTTCATCACAATCTGAATATGAAATTGTTTCTTAAGCTGTAAATCTTGTAAATCTTTCACTCCAAAGCACTGGTTCTGAGAATTTTAATTTTAGACTCACCGCCTCCACAAGGCTGGCAGCACTGTCTCTTTTCATGTGGTACTGGTTCTGATACTCTGCTGGGATCTGCAAGTGCATGGGGGAGTAGCCGCCTTGCAGGCTGTCCATTTCATCCGTGTACCACGCGCTCTTGCGCATCGAGGAGCGCAGGCCGTTGAAGTGCGAACGCTCCTCGTGGGTCAACGGCGTGTAGTAGGGGGTTTGGTCTTTGCTGCTGGGCGTTCCTGGGGGCGTGGCCCACGAGCGACTGGAACGAGCAGGCGAGACCCTGTGGGCTATGTTAGAGTCCAAGCCTGCTACTGCCATCACCTGAAACACACAAGCAGTCATAAAAAAAACTAAAGAAAGGACATGAAATACTATAATACTGTTTTAAGCACATTTGCTCTTAAATTAGTCCTTCAATAGGTTAAGTTTTATTCTGTTACTTCAGTTTTAGCGTGGATGATCTGTTACCTGGTGCTGCATTAAATGCATTGGAAGAGCAGTTCTCTGGCGAGGAAGTTCGTCCGCGCTGGTCTGTCTTCGCAGACACTCAAAGTTGAAAGAAGATCTCCGGTGGCCTGGGTTTGTCAGACGAGAGAGTCACAAAGGTGTGTACAGGTGAAGGGGATTGACAACTGGCACACAGTCACCTGTGAGAAAGCCTGGGCTGGGTAAAATCCCCAGGCTACATAAAGCTGAGGTGATTTGATGCTGAAACAGACCACCATGTGTTATGTTATCCTTCGCAGCTATCTGCACAGAGACCCACCTTGTGGCGTGGGAGGAAGCAGCCGTCTCCTTGGCGACCGATATGAGTCATAATAAAAGGGTTGCAGGTCATCTTCATAGTAACTGTCAGAATATTGGTAGCTGCAGGGTGTCTCATACTCATGATCGCTGTTGGGATACCTGGGAGGGAAGGGTTCAGAGAGTCACCAAAAGAGTCCAAACAATCAATGAATTCGAAAACAACCCCTTAATACATGAAAGGTCTACATCGCCCTGGTGATACCTGTCGTATGGCAGCATGCCTTCATCTTCGTAATACTCGTCTCCACTGTAGTACTCTCCAGAGTAGCAGTCTTCTTCAAAGTCTTCCTCACGACGAATGGTAGGGCGACGTCTGATGCTGCCGTTTGACCTGCACCAGTGCCACAGGGGTTGCAAGGTGTTAGCTGGGAATCAGCTAACAAACTTAAGTATGGTAACATGCAGCAGTGCCATGCAGACATACACCTTCAGGGAGCAGCAATGCAACAAAGACCTCCTCCTCCTCGACAAACAAGCAAAGGTTCTTCAAGACAATACATCGTGCTTGAGGCTGTCTCAAGCAGTTGCACCAATATATCATAATACAGGGAAGTGAAAAGATCAGTGTTCAGGAAAAAAAAGAAAGTTAGGATTTTCCACTGGATGGTCAAAGAAAATGAATATTTTCTACTGAGGACCTTAATCTAGTACTGCCTGTGATTCTTCTAGAACTCTCCTTTCTCTTTTAACATCAAGCTTTTTATGCCAAAAACAAAGAATCCTTTGCTTTGGCAGTGGTGCACAGTTAAAGCAGACAAACATCCACGCTTGCCATACACAGGCAAAAGTTTTAGCAAGCCTGACTTAAAGGACTACTCCTTATAGCAAAGTTGCAGAGACATCACAACTTTACATTATTGCAAGCCACAATAAAAGTCCTCAAGGTGACATCCTGCAGGAGTCCTTTAAGATTAGCGTATTATTAGTGGGTTTTTTTTTCCTCCCACAGAGAAACATGCAACCTTGCTTCCTTTTTCCCATGCCACACCCACCATCCCTCAGCCACCACTGAAGGATCACTCTGATTGGCTATCAGCCTATAATTGAAAATATCTCAGTTTTACAGGTTTAGCTTCCGCAGAACGCATCATCCACCTGACCTGTGGTTGCTCTAAATATACACAAAGCCTGTGGACATACGTAAACACCTAGAGTGGAACGTACCTAATATATGTCTCATAGTAGCGCCTTCTGTTCCAGAAAGGAGAGAGATGGTTCAGAGAAAGCATTGTGGTTAGGAAAGAAAAGACAGGAGACTGCAGAAAGCAGAGACAAAAGTAAAGAGAAAGGATGACAGATATATAACATACAGTATATGAAGCATATACAGCATGTTTATATACGCAGCAGGATAAATGCAGTGGTTGGGAGCAGTGTGGACAGATTTCAGCTTCTGCACTTCAGATCCTTCTGGTCATTTACGTGATTTAAACCAGATATCAAAACGTGCTCGATTAGATGCAAGAAAGAGTAGTCCCAGTGGCAGATGAGCCACAAACTACAGTCAAGAAGAAACCAGAAACCAAATGGCTGGCAGCACATCTTTCAGTGGGCAATGTTTCTGATGTTTCAAACATGAGTAAGAAGAAATGGATTGTTCAATAGGTTTACAATGTATTAAAAAAGCATAATAAATGTAAACATAGGCAAAAGTGATATATAGCGTGTTTTTTAAGAAGACCATGAGCAGGGATGAATGAAATGTGTGAAGTCGCTTTGTTCAATATTTCATAGCTACAAATACAATACCCCACAATATCAGTAGAGCCAAAAGTTTTAAAAAGTCATAAGCTAGTCATATGCTATATGTGTAAGACAAGAAAATATGTCTAAAGCTTCAGAGAAAACGAGCATTAACTTCCCTTTGCTCACCTTGGCGCATGCGACTGCAGGGCTTGGTTGTGCTCGCTGGGGTGGTACGCGTTCGGATTCGAAGAGTTCGAAGACATGTGCTGGATGAGGTGGCTGGGGTCTCCATTCGACAGGCTCGACACGTTGGCATTGTTCAGGTTGACGTTGTTAGCCTCGGGCGCTTTGTCGTTCTGATCGTTTTGAAGCTGCGCGTGATTTTGGTCGAGGGAACCGTGGGTCAAGATGCTGCCGTGGTTGGGCTTTATCTCAGCCTCCTCCGTGTCTACGTAGCGCGGGGGCGGGTGGACCTGCAGGGGGCGCTGGGTGGCGTTGGTCTGGTGGACGATGGTTTGATCTCCGTTGCTGCTCTCGAAAAATTCATTGGCTTTCTGTAGATGAACAGTCATGACCATCATGATCATGAGACACTGAAGATGTGTTTTGTTTCATACAAATATTTGGTGAAAACTGGTCTACTAATGAACTAATATACTGATGTTCTTAACACAAAAAAACTTCAAACAATAAAATAACAAAAGAAGCAGGTAAGCTGGTTTAATGACGCATGACATGAGTGAATCTGATGAACTGATCCAGAAGCCTTCAATTAGGTACTCTTGGTGTAAAAGAGAAATACAGATGATCCACAGGTTAAATATTTACATCTTATAGCCAAAGTTAAGTTCAGCTGCACCCTGAAAGCTTTAGAACTGTCAATGAAGAGCAAAGATATACCTACCTGAACACCCCCTCCCATTTTTAACTATTGCTTTCAGAGAAAGTATTCAACCTGCCAACTGCTCTCCTTCAACAAAGACTCAACAGTAAGAGAATGGGGCGTGCAGGGAGTGCTGATGAAAGACCGTCACTCTGTTATTCACCTGTTCTTCCTCAGGTATAAAGTTTACTAGCTCCTCATCCTGGAGGTCACATGATATGGCACGGCGGATTTCGGGCCCAAGATCATGCAGCGTGCGGAGGCCAGCCTGTAACCATGACAACACAGGCTCGCTAAGTGCCAGCTCTGTCAAAGGAGGATTTTGTGACTGAACAAACATACTGGTGTCATGGGATTCTCATTACAGGCAGTGACGACATGGACAGCACTTGACAGGACAATGCAAGACTGGACAGGACAAGACAGGACAGGGCAATACAGGACTGGTGCATGAGAGATGAGTGTTTTACGTGAGACAGACAAGGACAAAAACCACACCAGACACACAAACATCTACCAGGGAAGATCAGAAGACTGTACTACAATCAGAGGACACATCAGTTTATCACTGTGTTCATCTAGCTTTGTTATAGGGTTACAGCTAAAATAAATGCAAATTTCAAGATGTATTTGAAGATGATGTGCTGGAACATTCAAGAGAGCAGGGAATTTATTTACTTTTTTACTTCTAGTATGCATACACAAACATGCTGTGGATTTAAAGGCACACACTCATGGCATGCTGTTTATAGCATTACATAGCATTATACAGTGAAAATAACTAGGGCATGTGGAAGGCATTTTATGGAGATGAGATGAATGTAAAAAAATATATACGCACTGCAAACAAAACATTCACAAAACATGAACATGTATACAAGTCGCCACCATTGTTAATACTGATGCATCCACATTCAAGCGGAAACATTGTTGGTGCACCAACACATAGAGAGAGCTACAGGTGAAGTGGGGGGGGGGGGGGGTTATAATGGGTATTAATCAACAGCAGATGACTTTTAATGTCCTGCAGGGTTGCCCCTGTTTGTGTGCTCTTAGGAAATGTGCCCCACTCTCAGGAAATGAGAGAGCTGCCTGGTACAAAGTGCCCACAGTAGGCACAAGTGTGCAGATTGACAAGAAAAATGGAGAGAATGTCTAAACATTCCACAATGGTGGTCCACCCACCACTCTGCTCAGTCAAACTTACACTCAAGCAAATCTTACAAGATATATTAACGCACACATCCACGTTATAATAACAGATTCCTTAATAGTACAAGTCATGACTAGAATTGTATTCCGGTGCGCACAGGTAATATTTTGCTATTCACAGCATTCATTGCGCACCCCTAATTTTAGTCACTCACAAACAGGCTCAAAAGACACACTGCATATGTCATTCTGTATTTAAAACAGTTTCTTTATGCTTTTATCTTAAACACACATTCTCACACAAGCACAAACACCTTTGCTGCCGACCACACATGCTATGCCTAGCTTACCTGCAGTGCGGTAGCCGTGTCAGTCTCTTTGACCTGCTCTCCAACTGGTGTATCGTCTTTACGTTTCTTGAATTTCCTAAAGTAGTCCTGTATCAGGAAGGTGGCATAGAACTTCCCCAAGGTTATGTCCTCATCTAAATGAACAGACCACACACATGTGCACCTCCCATGTCAGTGGGAAAGTTCAGCTCCCACATGCGCCCGCGCGCGCACACACACACACACACAAACACCCCCCACCTCCCAAACACACACACACACACACACACGTGTAGTCAGATTCCACAGGACTAAATCTTTCAGTTCACTAAACACGCGGACACAGATATGGGCTAGGTGAACATTTGGGAAAAAAACTAAAGCAAACAAACAAAACAAATACCAGATCTTAACATTCTAACAATGCACTAGACTACTTTCACTTCACTACTCATGTTACTTTTTTATTGCAACAAATATTTATTACTTGCTGAGAAAGTTCACATTCACCTTCATAAACCTCTTGATCATGTTTACTAATGATTTTACAATTTTACAATCGTCACTCCTCTGATCTTACACTGCATGCTGCAAGCTCTCACATGTAAACTTGGCCAGTCCTTAGACCTGTGACTACATCATATGGTTCAGATTTCACAGCAACCAATATTTTAGATGTTGGGGTTAAAGACCAGAACAGACACCACCATTGGGAAAATCTGTGCTAATTAACTGACAGTTCAGTGGCAACTTTCCGAGACCTTGTTACCTGCGGTAGGATGTTTGTTTGGACTGCTGTAATGCTTGCAGAGAGTGCAAAGCACTACAGTAAGAACTACAGTAAGACATTAAGAACTACAGTAAGAACTACAGTAAGACAGTAAGAACTACAGTAAGAACTACAGTAAGAACTTGACAGAAAAATTGGGGAGCCAAGGTGCTGTCCAAGTGTTCTTTCAGAATTGTTTTTTAAATACTCTTAATGAATTTCAAATGATATCATGGTCTGTCCACCTTGAAAGTGACCTGATTATTACGTATCTTCCCATAGCGTTACTGCAAGAGCTATCCGATCTACCAACCATGTTTAAAAAAGTGATACATAAATAAAATGTGTTATTATTATTTATCTTTACAGTAAACTGTAAAGATGTGTTTTTTTTAGGCTTATTTAACATCAACTTATTTGAGTTTGCTTTAGCATCACTTTAGTAGCAACTGAAACTTCTTTGAAGGCAATCTCCATTATGATTTAGAGACTACTGTGTAAACATCTATAATATCCTCTGCTCCACACATGCAAGCAAGCAGCATAAGGCACTATTAGTGTTTGAATATGTTTGTCTTGTTGTTTCAATGCTCAAATGCACGTGTGTGTGTGTGTGTGTGTGTGTGTGTCTGGGTGTTTGTGTGTGTTAAAGAGGATTATTCTGAAGCAGGGGTCTGTTTACCTATTTAAGCAAAGCATGTTGGACAAAGTGTTTTGAAAGAAGGAGCAACCTTAGTTCCATGCCACCAGCCTAAAACAGAATTGCTTCAGAATATTCAGAAGATTTATTAGATAAAGGGAGATACAGTATATGTACAGAGGCTGTGGAAAAGCTCAAGCATAGATAGATAAAAGAGAGAGAAAGGCAGACAGGAAAAGGAAGGAACAGAAAAAGCATGAGAAACAGAAAAAAATATATACAGAAAGTGAGGAGAGAGACAGAGAGAAGAAGTCTGAGTGAAGGAGAGAAAGAGAATTAGCTGTCACATAAGAAAGTACATAGCATGCCATGCAAGCCCAAAGCTGAGTGTAAGTCTGACCTACACACACTCTCTTTCTCACATACACACACACACACACACACACACACACACAATCAAGGATTCAAGCTGGATGCCCAAAGAACATATTCACCATATCCACATCCATGTTAGCATGTGTGTGTCCATAAAGGTGTGTTCTTAAATAGACTGTCTGAGTTTTGTAGAGTAGCACCAAGAACCAGCATGTGATGCTTTAGCAAATATGACCTGAATAAAAAAAATTGTGGCTCTTGTAACTGATTCCAGTCTGCTGAGTATAATGTCTGTAGAAAAAAGGGTTTTTAAAGATTTTAAGGCCTAGGCGTGTGTATGTACATTTGTGTGTGTGTGTGTGTGTGTGTGTGTGTGTATCAGCAGCTTGGGAGCAGCTGCAGGCTGATGTGACTGACCGCTCGGTGGTGGCACCAACTGGTCGATTAGTTTCATGCTGGTAGTCTTCCAGATCTTCTTAATAACAACTCTCAGCTCATCATTGGCCTGTTCCATGTTCCCTACGCCCACAGCAGGAAAAACTCGTTCACACTGTGACGATATCATATGCTTGTGTGTGGGTATGTGTAAAAGCACAGGTGGTACACGTGCATTTCCCATGTGGCGCGTGGATGTGCATGGAAGTGTGTTAGTAAATGTAGTGCACTAAGAGGGAGGGTGAGTGCATGTCTATGTATTTGTTTACTGCGTTATCTGTAAACATACATTTGTGTGTGAGTGTTGTGTGTGTGTGTGTGTGTGGGGGGGGGGGGGGTACAAGTGTGTTTTCTCACCATCTGTTTTGATCTTTAGTGAAGTCCTCACTAGTGCAAACAGAGTGGCATTAAATGACACTGTGCCATCAGGGTTTAGGGGCATGTTCATGCCCACCAACCGCTGAAAGACGAGAGCAAGCAAGAGTGAGAGAGTTATACAATATTCATACACTGAGATTGTGTTTGCATGTTGGTTTTATATAGTAAGTACACCATGAGTTCTCAGCTCACATCGTGGGGACACAACTTTTTCCTGACCCCAAAATACCTGATCAAGCAGATTAAACTCTTGACAACTAGCCAGTGAGCTAGATGTATATTATATAGTGTGTGTATTTTAATTTGTGTGTTTTTACTATCAACCTTGCATGCAACTCTGTGAGGACACAGCTCTCCAAATCCCAGCGGAGGTGGAATACGCCGCAGTAGGGCCACTATATCTAAGTGCTTTATTTTGCCCCTGACACACACAGAGACAGAGAAACAGAGAGAGCAATTCACTATAAAATACACAGCCTCATACTCATGCACATAATATCCAATATACTCAGAGCTATATGCTATATAAGACATATGCACACATACATATGTTTGCCTACATCTACTCTTTGTTGTTAATATTTTGTATCATATCACACACATAGGATTATGACAAGTCAATACTTATTTATCTACAGAATCTTGCCACCATTTAGTTTAAAGACATCTTTGTAAACTCTTGATGTTCTCTTAACCAGCTTCATGAGGCAGTCGCCTATGATACTTTTCCATCACCCTTAATTGTGTGTGTTTTAGAACACAATTGCTACTATTAAATTACTATCAAAACATAAGTTTGTCCAAACATTTGGCCTCATACTCACAGGCTCACACACAAATATCAGCACACACATAAGCTCTTACACACATATATACATGTGCACACGTGCACACACGCACACACACACACACTACTCACTTGGCATCTGGATCGTATTCAGACCATAACCTTTTAAACTCTTCAAGGTGATGTTGTCCTAAAATCGACCAATCACGGGTTAAATAGTCAAAGTTGTCCATGATGACAGCTACAAACAAGTTGATGATCTGAACAGATTGGAAGGGGAGGGACAGAGAGAGAGAGAGAGAGTTAGTTAGTTAGAGAAACACAATGACTGTAGGTTTTTCTTATAAAGTCAGTCTTGGGCAGTATTTTGGGCATCAGTACATTTCACCTCAAATTTATAATAAACACTGATTATAGTAAAAACATAAATGATAAAATGATAAACATTGATTTATTACAATGATAACTTCATTATAAACACTGACTTATTATACACACTCATGCATGATAGCCATCATGCATCTCTTTTGGCTCTATTTTTGCGCACGCAGAAATAAAGCACAAGAGCACAGAGCACACGGCTCCATCTGGCCATTCAGGACAGTGACAAGAGCACAGAGCACACGGCTCCATCTGGCCATTCAGGACAGTGACAAGAGCACAGAGCACACGGCTCCATCTGG
>JAOYMR010000018.1:1283547-1304105 GCA_025802075.1 Tenebrosternarchus preto | reverse complement strand
CCATTCAGGACAGTGACAAGACACAACAATGCACAATCAACGAACAATTAGTGATGGATTTGTTAATTGTGTGTGTGTGTGTTTTGTGCACGGGTGTGTACATACCAGCAATGCGCAGACCATGTAGAAGGTGATGAAGTAGGGGATGGCAAAGTAGCTTCCGCAGGACATCTCCTCTCCAGGGTCATAATCCGACTCTGGGTCACACATTTTACCAGGCATACAGGCCAGCATGATGTCCTGCCACGCCTCCCCTGTAGCACACCTGAACACACACACACACACACACACACACACACACACACACACACACACACAAGTGCATTTGAGCACTGAAATAACAACACGTATAAACACTTAACATGCAGACCAAAGAAAAGAAAGTTTCAAATTCGTTCTTTTTTTAAGTTGTTTGGCTATGTTGTCACCTATTTTATTCTTTTGTGGTTAGAACTCGGCTGTGCTTAATAAAACCCTTTTATTCATTTTCAGATGAATTTGAAGTGACTGCATTCCAAACTACCCTTGAAGTTCTGCCAGGGGAGCTGAAAACAACAAGTGTGTGTGTTCAGGTGAATGTGTGTGTGTTCAGGTGAATGTGTGTGTTCAGCCCTGCTTCCACTCTAACCTGAACAGCAGTAGCAGTGACTGAGAAAAACACTGGAAGTTGTTGTTTCTGGTGATTGGTGTTCCATCAACCATTGCTACTTTCCCAAACATCTGCAAGAAACACGCACACACAGACATGCGCGAATACATACACATATACTCATTCCGCAAGGACCAACAGACACTCAATTCTGATCACAACTAAAATGCTTGTCTAAAATTGCTGAAAAAGATACAAGAGATATAAGTAAATTTCTACACCACAGTCACTTTAAAAAATTGCAATGTTCCAGAAGGAGAATGAACCAAATGAACTACTTATGGTACCAATAGTCACGCACAAACGTACTGTTAAGACCGAACTAGAATCTGAGTTTGTTGGTGTTTGGTATGCCAGTTGTATGTGTTATGGAGGGGGGTGTGTGTGGAGGTTTGGACAATGCTCACCTGCATACCGATGACCGCGTAGATGAAGAACACCATGGCGATGAGTAGGGCAACGTATGGCAGAGCCTGGATGGAGTACAAATGCAAGTATTGTGTAAACAAACAAATAAACAAATAAAATCACGCTACTCAGCACTATATCACTATGACTAATAAAGTGGAGGTGACTGTGTATAATTATGTACAGGAGACAAAGCAGGGACATCTACCGTTATGTGGATTTACGCTGGATTTACGCTTACGCTAGTGTTTTCTAAAGATCTAAATGTAAATGTTTTTTATTGTCTAGGAGCATGTGGGTGTGTCTAAAGATGTTTATAGACAGACAGGTGTTGTAAGGTGTTTAGAGTCTTTTTTTAGACATTTGGTGGTGTTTTATGGTTTTGATACAACAGCTGACCTGAATGGACTTAATGAAGGTCCATAGGAGGGTACGAATGCCCTCTCCTTTGCTGAGTAATTTGACCAATCGCATCACTCGAAACAGCCGGAAGAAGGTAATAGAGAAACCGGACTTTTCTTCTGGATTCTGTAAGTGGAGATGTCGGAGTCAGAGTCAGAGAATCAGGAGCAAGCGAGGAAACCAAAAGCGTCAAGCTGTGCTTCAGCAGCCTGACCAGCAGGGGGCAGAACACTGAATCATGGTTTACTGTATTATGGTTACTAGTGTAAAGCTATTTGTTGTCCAGCAATCACTAAAACCATTGCACTTACAGGTGAAATTTATTCTCATTTTTATTAATTTGAAGAAAGGGATTCAACATTGAAGATGTTTGAGAAATTTTATTAAGAAATTTAAACGTTAAATTTTAAACGTTTAAACGCTAGATTTTAAAACGGCAGCTGGCCAGACTAGCCCTGAAGCACTCTCAGGCACCTGTTGAATAAAAGCAAGTCCTTAAAGAGGAAGAGGAATTAAGAGGGAGGAACATGCTGGCTTAAATAAACCCGGCCATACTTAACTGCACGCATCGGCACAAGCATGGCGTTCTCAACCCCGAGTCACTGCATGCGAACTTACAGGGGCCCCAACTCAAAAGTTAGTCTGAGGTCACAACCTTACCCAAGCTGACCTCATGGGGCCCATGTCATGCAGCAGTGTCAGTGCTACAAACGTGAAGGCAACCCCCCCACACACACACGCTTGTATACACACACACTCATTCACTGACACGTTTGGGTGACACTTTCCCTCGTTAAAGAAAGAACAGATGAATGAAACAAAGAAACAGGGGGAAAAAATCTAGAATATAAAGCAAAGCCAAAAAACGTGAAGGCAAAACAAACTAAATGTAACTAAAACCAAATCAAAAGTATGAAAGCCATAACGTCCCAGAAGGGACAGAAAAATTTAGAGGCTGTATCATAAAACATCTTAAAAACAGAATTTCAACGGAAACTTGATAAAAGAATGTAAATTGTAATTATGCCCAGTAGTATCTTACCCCCGCCTCATCCAACTGTGGAGGCTCCGTGGGCTTTAAAATTAAAGAACCGCATTAATCGATTATGCACACACACAACATCTGCACACCACTAAACCTTTTAATTCAATGTGCAACTTTTAACCAAACTGCTTATCACAAACTCTAACACAACGTTACTAACAGCTAGCAAATAGCATCACCTTAATAGAAGGAAATTAGGGCTGGGCGATATGACCAAAATTTCATATCCTGATATAGCTAGATATAGCTCACATGCACATAATGATACACATCACGACATAGCACATTTTCTGTAAATTCAATAAACAGATATAAAATGACAATATAAAAAGAACTATGTGTATAATTGCAATAATTACAATATATAATAGTCGTGGCACAGCACTATGCTGAAATAGTTTTGAAACAGTGGGATTTTAATTGTTCATAGTGATTTGTAAAGGAAGTAGCTAGCTGTCCAACTAGCTAAATGTGAAACTGAAGCATGTTAGCAGCTAGCTAGCTACCTGTTAACACACTTCCTATTTACCTAGTTAAAGGTAGAATCGCACATTAATAGAAAGGGTGGATTAGCAGTTAGCTAGTTAGCCAGTTCACTAGCTAATTAGCTTAGTTCCCTCGTTTTATCTTCTGCAGTGTATTGAACGTGTGAACCTACCGCTCCACCTCGCCTGAATTCTCATCACTTAATTCACCTCTAGCTACCTGCTCATCAGCATGTCAACTTCAGAAGCTTTCCTTCAACAACACTTCGTACATCACACAACTGTGGCTAACTTGCCAAACCTTGTCTGTCAATGTATTAAACCTGCTAAGACGTTCAAGATTCGTCAGTCACTTAGCATAAGATCTATGTTTGCCTGTATTGCCTTAACGCAAACCATCATATCATAATGAAATATGTTGATCTAAAGCATGTTTTGAGACACAACGAGATAACAAAAGAGCTTAATATGAAACGATACATGTTTTACTACTGTTAAACATATATCGTCATATCGCACAGCCCTACAGGAAATCGACAATAAACAAAACAAAACAGACAACCTCATGAAACAATATTGGGGGGGGGGTGGGGATGACTACAGACAAGCGAGCTTAGTCCACGTAATATTAATTTGTCCAGAACTACACTGTTCAAAATTACACAAAAGACTTAGGATGCTAATGTGATAAACAGGGCTTACATAATGAAGCAGTACAGAATAACAGGACTCTAAGAAAAGGCAACATTTTGAACACCTGACCAAGTTCAACCAAAAGCCGAAAAGATTCTGTGGATGTGCATATTCATACATCTTAACATCTTCTTCACTTCTGACAAAACGTGCCTACCAAAGTAGACTAAAGAGTGGCTTCACACAACTGAAACTAACTGGAAATATATGTTAGCTGAAAGTAACGGTGCTGATTGTCAAACCAGCAACATTACTCTTATTTATTGTCAATGACACTGATTCCTCAACTAACAGCCAAGTTAAACATAAACTAGACAAACATTCGCATATGACACCTATGAAACAGCCCAATACACTTCTTAAATCGTATTTAAGATATACACCTTAAGACGCCAGTAATACAACTGGCCAAATATACAAAGATGTGTAGCAAGAAGCAAGTTTGATTTAAAAATCATCTCCATGTCCTGAAACAGAGGCTGAGCGTACTTAGTGGGCAGACCCCAACAACAATTACTCTCTTGCACATTCTGATGACATGACAGCAGCAACTTCTGTTGATGATGCATTAACATGACTGTAATCTTACACATAGTGTTTGTCCCTTTATCACTGCTATCCAATCTTAAACAAACATACATACTTATACACACACAAACACACACACACACACACACACACTTTTTCACTCATAGAGGACCATATAGTCACATACAAACATATAAGCAAAGAAAGAAAGTGTCTATTAAGAACATGAAACAAAGTGAAGTGTTCTTCAGTAACAGTGAATAAAAAAGGCTCCAGACAGACATGTTCCTCACACAACCTAAGTTACAGTACTAAACCCCTTTTCTTTTAGTGAATGGACTATGAGTCATGAAGCGAAAATGGCCAAAAATTATAAAACGGATAAGCTTTTTACAACCTCCTTGTCATTTTGTAAAACATGCACGTAGCACTGCAAACAGCTGACAAGCATTGGGAAACCTTCCCTCCACCCACGATGCACACACATACACACAAGCATACATACAGACACACTCTCATTCATTCACGCAGGAGGAGAAAAAGGAGTTGAGTTTTTCATAGGCAGTGTAGCCTCCTCATGCATGTTGGAGAGAGCCCTGTATCAGAGTCCCCCAATGCGATCACAGTCCAATGCAAGAGGACAGACCAAAGGAAAAGGAAAGAGAACCGGGGGGGAGGTCTAGACGGGAGGTCTAGACAGGAGGTCTAGAGAGAAAGAGGCAAGGAGAGACACATGCAAAAAAAGAAGTCGAGAAGTCAAAGGGAAGGGAGTGAGAGAATCCAGAGAGAAAGCTTCAGAATGAGAGAAAGAAAGAATACGACAGGAAGGAAGAAAACGACAGGAAACAGACGAACATGTGAGACTGTCATCATGCAGCCTGGCTGAATTCAACACACCTTCTCTACATGATCCCTTTCTCTCTCTCATCTGAGCTCTAAAAGCTCACTAGAGGGAGGCAGAACAGAGACAGACGATCACACGCCATACTGACACATCGACAGACACAAGCTCCCTTCATGGCTGGCAACGCCATTTTTTTTTTTTTTTTTTTTACAGAATCGAGAACCCAAGAAAGAAAGGTGGCGCTCTACTAGAAATTTAGATGGGGCCTGGGTATTGGCAAGATCACCAACAAGCTCATTTCCATATATTAGGGTTTCTATGTTGTGATTGGACAGAGCATAATTAGTGTGCTTTTTGTGGGTGATGACATCACATCAAATTACGGAATTTAAATGAAGCTTTTGAATGTGCAAAATATTCTCATTAGTTAGGTGAACTTGGATATCAAAGAGATTTGCTGAAAACTAAAACTGCTCTGAAATAGGTTAAAGGTTTCATGTTCAATGAGCAGACAAATTTAAGAACGACATAATTTTAAAGTAGTAAATAACATCAGCGCTGCGGATAAAATGAAAAATACAAAACGCATAATAAAACCAAATTGCCACTGTTAGATAAGCCTTAACTATCTTAACTACTTAGGCCTCTTGATACAGTTTTGAATAATCCACCATCACAGTTTTATTTTATTATAAAATACTACAAGTTCCTGCACTTCAGGTCTTTAAGGCTTTTCCCATTCTTCAAAGTACTTTCAGCCTACATGTACTACTGTGTGAGTATTAAATGAACTATGTACTGTTCTGCATTTTGCAGCCTTATGTAGAAACATCTATACATTAAGCCAATGCATAAAACTCACATGTGCTATTTGGCTTATTTGAAATAAACAGTCCTTCAATCCTGTCAGCTGATCAGGTTGGATATCTTTTTCCAGATCTCATCTAGCTTGCTTGTGTTTTTGCAAGTGCAAATCTTGAATTTACAGGGCGTGCAGATTAGATCTATTCAGGCTACTACCCTGCTTGTTACTGGATAATCTGGTTACTTTGTAGTTGTGAAAAAAAAACACTTTGTTTGTTTCCCTAATTGTAATTGGACACTATGTTTTTTTTTTGCAACTGCACAGTCATCTATTCTGAATGTTACATCAGTTCTAAGCTCCACAGCCAATCTGTCTGGAGATGGAAAGGGAAGAGGTACGGAAGGACAAGAGGGACAGACTTTATGATGATTTAGCAAAGCAGGGACTAACCACTTCAGGTTGGGGGCCAAACAGCAACTGCAGAACATGAACTAATGTTAGCATTTGGAGTGACAACTACATCTTCCTGCATGCAAAGATGGGCAAACACCACTGTAACTGGATGAACAGCACACATACCCATGAATGGGGATCAGAGCATAGATATAGCAAATACTAGATTAAGTATTGTGGTCAAATGTAATGTAATTATAACTGTTATTTTAGATCTAGTATGTTTATATCTATGCCTGCATAATTTTGTGTGACAGCAAGCCGCAAATAAAATAGGAAAAATTAAATGTGCTTCACAAGGCCTTTACAACTTTGAAAAATAATGTATACATGGTGTGTGCATGTAAGGTTTTTAACTAAATCACTATTATACATTAATGCACACCCAAATAAGGTTGAGATCCTTGTGAAACAAATACATACTGCATATGTACATAGACAGTTATAGACAGAACAGAAACATATACACATTAACACAGAGACAAAAGCAAGACACAGGCACACACACACACACACAGACACACACACACACACACACACAGAACACAGAGTGAGAGAGAGCGAGAGAGAGACAGAGAGAGAGGACCATACATACTTACACTAACACAAAGCCGAACCACGCGGAACAACAGTCATACACATCTATATAGGGACACAGACTAACATGTATATTTATATATATATATATACACACTATAGACCCAACAAACAATACACATATATTGTGCAAACATGTATACAGCCACATATATATGATACAAACACCTACAAAGACATATACAACACAAGTGGTCACTGACAAATGATAACTCCAGAGAGACAGCTTGGCAGTTTAAAGGTATGTACAGGAGTTCACTGTGTGTGTGTGTGTGTGTGTGTGTGTGTGGGTGGGTGTGCGTGTGTGTGTGTGTATTCTTTTTCCATTGTGAATGTATTGTTCAGAGGTTTGACACAAGTCAGAAGTCAAACACCATCAGCAACGTGGAGGAAAAACCCACTGCTGTATGTATGGAATACTCATCCACTCCTCAACATGGCTACCATGTCCAGCACAGAAGGAGCATCAGAAATGACATCTCTTGGAAATAGCCTTTGCAACAAGGCTGGGTATGCAACACATAAACAATTCTCCTGATCTTTTATCAATTATTATTATTATTTGTTATTGATCTAAATTGGTCTAGATTGGTCAATTTGTTCCTAGAATTATTTCCTTTGTGAAATCAAAACCAAAAATGAGTCATCTCAGTACTGAGCATGGTGAACGTGGTCCTGGAAAGTGGTGGAATGTTCCATTCACAGTCATGAATTGTTTTATCCTTTTTCAGTACTCGATTTTTGATACTGATTCAGTTTAAGTACAGTAAAGCTGAGGAGAAAAGACCAGAGCTTTTACTGTCTTCATGCCATATCAGGAAACAGAGTTCTTTGTGAGATGCCTGTAGCCTGGTTGCCACTGTGAGCCACACCTGGACTTGACAAATCCAGACCTGAGTTCTAGACTTCTTCTGACTGTACACAGTGTGTCAGATTTCTAGAGCTCTGGTTGAGCTAGTCCAGATTTGTTAAGACAAACCGTGGCATGAAGTTGATGTTAGGAGATCTGAAGGCTTGACGCCCAGGCTAAGACATTACCTGCATTCACATAGACCAGAGTTACTGAAACATCTTGCATTTGGTGTTTTTTAAGTTACATGTGTCTCAAGTTGCCAGCTGTTTTTATTTGTGTTGTAGCAACTGCCAGCAAGTACAACTCCACGACAGGCCAAAAAGCCTGGCTGCCATATTCACGGCTCTGATCTATGTGAACGTAAGGGTTACACTCTCAGATTAGGAGAACGCAAACCTCACAAAACATTTGGAAATATTTCTAGAGGTGGAGGAGAAAGCTATTATGAAGCAGAATGAAGCAAAGAGATCAGTACATCTTGCCATACTTGCCTCTGTAATTTTCTACAGGAACAGAATAAATAAAAACAAGGGTTAGACGAGAGCCACACTGTAGTTTCTGTGATATAAACTGAGTAAGCAATGTCACACGGCAGTTATCCCAACCTTCTCAAGATCCCATTTCACAGACACTGGAGATTTGACAGAATATCATTTAAAAAATTTTTTTATTTGTTAAGATTAGGGATTTTTGGTTAGAAAGTGCAGTGTCGCAACACAACAGACGAGCGCAACAATCACAAATAACACCTAGTGAAACCATGCAACAAAAAAAAAACACTGGGGAAAGATGATTAATTTTACTTCCAACTAATGCCCTACATACTAAATGCCACCAAGACTGACAAAATTCATAATTTCCATTATGTACATTTAATGTGCACTTATATGAGACATATATTTCAGGATTATTCAACATTTAAATCCCACATAACTACTTGTCCCAGTGTGGTTTTCTTGCATGGCTTCTGGTCTAATATAAACAAAGAAAGTCATACTTACATTGATTTCAGTGATAGCAATATCTATGATGCTACCCACTACAATTAAGGCATCAAACGTGTTCCAAGCATCAGTAAAATAATGCTGTTAATACAAAAAACATAACCACAGGGGCAAGAAGAGGAGAGGAGAAGAGGAGGAGAAAAGGAGAGAAGCAAAGAGAAGAAGAGAGAAAAGAAGAGGAGAGAAGACAAGAGAAGAAATGAAGCGGAGTGGAGAGGAGAGAAGAGAAAAATAAGACGATTGGAGAGGAGAGAAGAAGAGGAGAAATGAAGAGGAGAGGAGATGAAAAGAAAAGAGAAGAGAGGAGAGAAGAAGCGAAGAAGCAAAGAGGTAGAGGAGTGGAGAACAGAGAAGAAGAGAAAAAGAAAAGAAGAGGATCAAAAACAAAAGTTATGGAAGACAAAAATTAAGAAAAGGGGGAGAAAATAATAAAAAAGAGAGAAAGGCAGAAATTAGAAGTCAAGCTGTCAGTAGAGGTGATTTTTGAGTGAAAGCTACTCACAGGGAGCTAAGATGCCCCCCCCCTTGAGTCACTCAACTGTAAATCAGAGACAGAGCTGGGAGGAGAGGGGGAGGAGCCAGAAGCAAGGGGGCAGGGCTTACTTACATCCAGCTCACTGAGCACAATGTCAACTAAGCTGCCGATCACCACCAGAGCATCAAACCCATTCCATGGGTCTTCAAAATAGCCCTTAGGCAGGTAACAAAGGGCAGACATGCTTGGTTAGCTATAACTTCTGTATTAAGAAATGGGTATGTACCACAATTCATATCAACGCAATATTGTCCTAAGTGGCTATTAGTAGTGCACTCTCATCATGCATTAATTAGTGGAGTATGTGTTCGATTAATGGTGCCCACTCACACCCACAAAAGTTGCACTGAAAAGCTAGGCCATGCCCATCAAAGAGTGCCTGAGTTACCTCTGAGAGGGAAACAAGTGCTCAGACTTGTGGGTAAGACAGGGTACCACTTTCCCATACTATGGTAACATTATTGTATCTGTGTCAATATAGTTAGCATGCAATTTTAATTCCACAGGTAGAGAGAGAGAGAGAGAGAGAGAGAGAGAGAGAGAGAGAGAGGTTGAAAGCATGAGCACTGCACACCACACTGAATCTTACGAGCTTTCTGTCCTTCTTCTTAACAAACAGCTGGGCACATGGAGAAGGAGTTTGGCAACTGTTATACAACCAATTACTTATTCTTTGATAGAGGATAAAACATAATGTAAATGGACTTTTATGTTAGCATTCCTTGCGTTTTGAATAGTGCATGTTTCATTTTAATGATATGCATTTATTTAAGAAGTGTGTGTGTCAGTAGATGGTGTATTCACACATGCATTTAGGTATGTTCGCATAACTAACCGTGGGTTTGAAGGCAATTAGTTTGATGATCATCTCCACAGTAAAGACTGCGGTAAATATCATATTCAAGATGTCCATCACATGGCTAAATTCCTCAGACTGCTCGTAGTGCTACAGCAGTGGGGGAAGAGAGACTTCAGTTTTCACAAATTTGCCTGTTGTTAGGATTATACACGAATAGCATGATGTAAAACGATATGATGACTATAAACTACAACCTGCTTGCAACAAGGATATATAAGTTAGAGCCAAGACTGATTCAAAGAAATGACTAAAATATCTGGCTACGGTAAGAGAATACAAGCCTATATACACCTACACCCACACACAGAGACAGGTACCTGCACTGCTAGAGAGAGGGTGTTGAGAAGAATGAGGATCAGCATGATATATTCGAAAGCTGTAGAGTTGACCACGGCCCAGAACTTGTACTGGTAGGGGTCAGTGGGGATGAATCGTTTGATGGGCTGGGCCTTCAGCGTATACTCCACACACTGCCGCTGTGGGGACAGAAGGAGAGGCAGCCACACAAACACATGCAGTCAGAGGCAGAGAAGACAGGCAGGTAATGCTGTGGTTTTGCCGAGAAAGAGAAAGGTTTCTATTCAGTGCTGACTTGGTTTTTCCATGCTTTATTGTTTTTCTCTCTGCATGCATCTCTCTCTCTCTCTCTCTCTCTCTCTCTCTCTCTCTCTTTCTCTTTCTCTCTCTCTCTTTCTCTCTCTCTCTCTGTCTCACTCTCTCTGTTACACACACACCAACCTGGTTTTTGTCCAGCTCACAGTTCTTGTATTCACTCTCGCCCTGCTCCTGGAACGTCACGATGACGAAACCCACGAAGATGTTCATCATGAAGAAGGCGATGATGATGATGTAGATGATGAAGAAGACAGCGATTTCCATGCGGTAGTTGAAGACAGGACCATAGTTTTCACTCTTTGAGTCAATGGCATTGTAGAGAAGTCTGATGGAAAAAGGGAAACAGCCTTCTTCATAGACCATTAGATGCAAAAAAAACCCCTCAAGCACTGGCTTATAACTCATTGAATCCACTCACTCATGTTTAGCAGAATTCTCCACAAGGTGGCACTGTTCCCTTTATATTTCATCAATGTAATATATTAAAATCAGCCACTGCTGAGAATGTCCTGTGTACAGGACACATAAAATGCTAAACTTTTTTTCATTATCTTGAACAATTTGCACACATATGTCTGAGGTCAAAGGTACTACATTTGTACAGCTGTACATTTAGTAAAGTTTTCTTTTTCTTGTTTGTAATGTAGATTTGTAAAAATTATAATTTGTAATCAAAAAATGGATTTGTCATTTGAGAATATTAGATCATAACAGCAAATGTAGGCCACACAGGAAACAGATAAGGAGAGAGGTGGTTTATAATTGCTTGAACAAGGGAATGTTTTAAGCAGTCATTAGTGAATAGTCAGTAAAACTGATAACGGACTTTTCAGATGAAAGTGCGGGTGAGGTGGATTCTAGGTGGAGCCAGGATTTTTTCCACAAATTATCTGTCTCATTTGCTACTGTCAGTGAGAGTTTTAGCAAATTTGACAGAGAACTGCAAAAGGAATGAAAAGCGAGAAGGTTCTAGCGAGACTAAAATGGATCTGCTAGGGCCTTACATTGGCCAGCCCTCAAATGTGGACACAGTGAAGAGGGCCATCATGGCCTTGAGCACGTTGTCAAAGTTGAAGTCACCATTTTTCCAGACACGCTTGTGGACCATGGGATTGTTTATGTCTCCATCTTTGTAGATGATAAAGGTGCCCCTGACAGAGAAGAAGGAATATGTCAGCAAAAAAAACACTTTTTGTAATTTTTTACCCTAATGAAATTTATAAATACGCAGTGATAAGGTTACCTCCTAATAGCTTCTATAGACACCACAACTGCTTTAAAAAACTAATAAAATAATCTTTTTCAGATGTGCTTTTAATAGCAGTGATTTTAATAATAATACTGAGCATGGAGTTTCTTTATGTTTATGGTTGTACAAAACTAGATTTAACCCAACTGTGCAGTTTTGATCTCTGGCAGAATCCTATAGCAGGTAAGTTTTTTAGTGTTTCATTTCTTTGTTTTAATTAAGAAGCATTTCATGTTGTAACATTTTCATAGAAAAATGAGTCTATATGTATATATGTATGTGTGTGTGTTTGTGTGTATGTGTGTGCATGTTTATGCAGTTTTATGGGTGTATATTTAAGTCTATATGTAAGTGTGTACGTATGTCTGTGTATTGAGTGTGTGTATACCCAAGTGTGTACGTATGTGTGAGTGTGTGTATGCCCAAGTGTGTACGTATGTGTGAGTGTGTGTATGCCCGAGTGTGTACGTATGTGTGAGTGTGTGTATGCCTGAGTGTGTACAAATGTGTGAATGTGTGTATGCCCGAGTGTGTACGTATGTGTGAATGTGTGTATGCCCGAGTGTGTGTGATTTACTGGGCTTACTTGCACTTATCAGGTGTTAATATGACTTCATCAGTGCAACGATAAAACTTCCCCTGTGAAGAATTACCAGATGTCAACAAAGCATGCTACAGTATGACACAATCATCTGATACAAACTACAGTACCTTTTAAAAATGTGACCACAAAATGTCTATCACATATGGTAACACTAATAAAGTAAAAATGCCATACAATGCAATGCCATTGTAGCCACTGCTGTTATAATCTTAATACAATATAATCTTTAATAATCACATAATTGCATTTTACATTTTTTACATGACAGCTCTCGTTTTGCATTTCTGACAACACCTGTGCAGAAACAAGCTTTACCTTAAAGAGCTGCACACCAATACAGGCAAACATGAACTGGAGCAGAGTGGTGACGACTACGATGTTCCCGATAGTCTTGATGGCCACAAACACGCAAGAGACCACTTTCTGGGAAAGGCAAACCGTTGGCACAGGTGTGAACAAACAGCTGCACTGTTTGGGCACCGCTGTTCATGACACGTGGGATCTGAGCGGGAACCCTGACGCACCTTCAGCCCTTTGGCTCTGTTGATGGCTCTGAGAGGTCTCAGCACTCGGCACACGCGCAGAATCTTCACCACGGAGATCGCAGAGGAGCTGCATGACAAACATACACACACGCACGCACACACACACACATAACAAATGCAAATGACACATCCATATGTACATGTAATGATGCCAAAAGCATATATTACAACCCAACACTATTACTGTAAATAATATAGTAAGATTTATTTCTACAGCATTTTTTAAACAAGGGCTAATGCAATTTTTACAAAAAAAATTATTTACAGTAAGAATAAAATGAGATGGAAAAAACAAAAAATAAAAAATAAAAAATTAAATAACATTTTAAATTAAAAAAATAATAATAATTAAAATTAAATTAAAATAAAATCTCACTACACCATTTTCACATTCTTTGGTGGGCCAGAAAGGAATAAGTTTAGAGTGGTCCAGATGAGTTGTTATAAAAGCATGTACTTTCACTGTTGGCTGTTCAAATAAATGCCTGGAACTTGTATATATTTCAACAACTACATAACCGACGACAACTATATAACCGGCAAGTACTTGAGCGGTGTAGATCTGGCAGCTATGATCTAGAGACTCAGTCAAGCAGTCCACTGGAACTCACTCTAGAAAGAAGGACGCCAGAGATACACCCACCACCAAAATGTCCAGGAGATTAAAGGCGTTCCTCATGAACGCCCCCTCGTGAAGCACCGCTCCAAACGTCATCATCTGAGAGACAAACAAGAGACAGACAGCAACCATTGGGGTTTGAATGGAGCACAGAAGACATGCATTCACTCTCCCTCCCCAACACAGAGACACACACAAGCAAACAGATATACACATATGTTCTCCTGGATATCACGCTTATTAAAGGGTGGTAAGTTCAGAACTGGAAGCTGAAAGCTAAAGCTCACAAAAAGCTAAAAGCTAAAATGTGAGGGAGGAAAGAAAGAATATGCAAAAGCACATCAAAGGTCAAAGGAATGACGGAGCACTCTGAAATGAGAACCCCACATAGACACATTCACGTAAGCTGCTTCTCTTAAAAACACAGGCTACCCTTTTCCTCTGCTAGGGCTGCAGTGAGACCCCAGGGATCCCTGGTTAGGTTCCACGGTCCCCTTATACCCAGGACACAAAAGACGAGTCCAAGACCAAAACAACCGTCTCATAAACAAAACGAGTAAGCACACAGGAGTTATCTCCCATGAGCATATTAATACAGCTGTTCCCAAAGAACCCAGAAGCTGTGTGAGGAATCTAGCTGCAGACAGTGGTCATAGATCAGTGGCTAATAATTTCTTTTATGTGCAGACAATGGACACTGATCCCAGGTCAGCACATACGGGCACAACATCTTTCCAAAGAAACACGGCTGTGAAAGCTCCATTCATGGTGGAAATAATGTGCTAACCTGCCCCCTGTGGGTCTGGAGGTCATGCTGTATTAATATGAGCTTAGCACAGGGGATTGCAGTCTGAACCGTGCTCTAGCTGAACATGGTTGTTGTACATGTGTGTGAGTCAGTCGGTTATGACATGATGGGCGAAGCACAGGATACAGAGGCCCGAGTCGTTACAGTTTCTTTCTTTTTAACACAGCTTCAGTGAAAGCAATGTGTTTGCAAAAACATACCAGCATCGTTTGTTATTCCTCTCATTTCACTTGCAGAGTTTTGCTGTTTCACAAGCCGCTGATTACGATTCATAAAATGGACCGTGTGAAAATTTAAAAAACGGCGTACGCCCAGAGTGAACGCCAGGCTGCTCTGTGGCGCAAAAAAACGCGAGACAGAACGTGCCTTACGGACATGCGGTGGCATGGTGCTTAACTGTTTCTTTTCTTTTTAGGCTTAAAAGAGGTGCAGAGAACAATAGAGAGAAAGAAGGAGTGAGAGAGAGAGTGTGTAAAGAAAGGACAGGTAAGAAATAAAAAGAAAAGAAAAGCATCAGGCCAAGTTTGACACACAAGAAGAGAGAGCAGAGCAGCCATCCGTGCCACTCGAGGGGTTACCTTCAAAACGATCTCAAACGTAAACATACTAGTGAAGACATAATCTGCATAGCCTAGGATCTGGAATAGACCAAACAATTACAGGATTACTGATCCCAGCACAGGACGCACACACCACAGACAAGGAGCTTCGAATTTACCTTCAACATGATCTCTACAGTAAAGACAGCCGTGAAAGCATAGTCAAAGTAACCAAGTATCTGAAAAAGGCAACGGACATGCATAACAAGATTAAATAGCAGAGATCTGGAGGAGAAAACATTAAACAGTAAAGATCAGGAGAGTTAGAAAGAAGAATTAATTCAAATTAGATTCCAAAATCAGAACTAGCAACATCATTTACTAGACTGGGTGATTACTAAAACATGTAGGATATTTAACATATGTTCATGTATAAAGATCTTTTAAAATATGTATTAAAAGAGAAAAACAGAGAAGCTTCTTATCCAAAGTGTTAAAGGGTTCATGCATAAATAGATTTATGTAGCTAGAAATAAGGTTGAATTCCCACAGTGGATGATTAGACAGCAAGCAGGAAGTAGGTACATGTACATAAGAAAAACAAGATAAGATTCAGATACTAGGTTTCCTGTTAAACAATAAAATAATTTGGTAACACTTTATTTGAAGGCCACCTACATAAGGACTTCATAACACATGTATAAGTATTTATGATATGGAATGTTATAAAGTAAAAAATACAGATGAAATGTCATGTCAGCTGGAGAATGCTGCCATTATCTGGTTATAATTAAGCATGTATTTCAATTCTTATGCATGTATGTCAATAAAGTTTTATTGTACTTCATAAATACTTATGCATGTGTTATGTCAATGAGGTGTTATTTATTATTTCATAAAACATCTCATGTCTTCTTGCGATTACTGGTATTCATAAATGTTCAAGTATTGCTTTATAAATATCTTATTCAGTGCTTATAACATATATTATGAAGTCCTTATTTATGTGCTATAAAGTCCTTATGTAGGTGGCCTTCAAATGAAGTGTTACCAATACTTTTTACCAGGTTACTGTAGAGGGAATTTAGGAATTAAATAAATAAATGAATGAATGAATGAATAAATAAATAATTAAATAAGCAAGCTCAGAAACAATGTATTAAAATGTTTGTAAAATGTTTGATTAAATTATTGAATCTGAAAAAGAATCTTAATTTAAAATTATTAATGAAATTGTTAATTCAATACTATCTCCTATCTTTTATAAAACTGAAATCATTAATAAACTTTTTAACCGTGTATTTGTTCATTCCATGGTTGCCACCCTACCTCTACATGAAATAGTTCAATCTATCAATATATCAAGCTTCATAGTCAGGGAGCGGCCCTAAATCTGGTTTCTTCAATTTGACCTGTTACCCTTCATAGTCAATAACTACTTCTTTTTGATAGTACCATAGATCTCACAATAGTTCTTTCACTGTTACATGCAGGTTACATGGCTAAAAGTCTTCCCTGTTACACCAGGTTACATAGCTAAAAGCCTTCCCTGTTACAGCATTTTACATGGCTGAATGTTAAAACCAACAAACTGAATTCAAGAGACATAACAAAAATCATCCCTGCCACTCCGCTGATCCAGGCAGAGAAGTCATGTTCCTCTCCATCATCAACAAGACCACATAACTGATGTTAGCTGTTAGTGGTCATAACATAACATAGTGCTATAATATTATACACCAGTGTTTCTTAGACAGTGATCTAGCTATCTTGCTAGTTAGTATGTATAGAAGCATTTTAGCTACTAGTTATGGGGACAAACTTTATGCATCTTATAATGGAATCTTAGGAAATCTGGGCATCTACAGAGGACGTGGTGCTCAAGAATAGCACTAGGATCTTAAAAAAAAAAAGCCAGGCACCTTACAAAGGAGCTTAATGCTATTTCAGTATAGTGCTGTTTTTTTGATGAAATAAAAAAACGTGTGTGTTGTGTATGCGCATACAATGTTACGGGTTGACATGCTTCTGATCGGATCCTCAGCAGCAAGTGATGCTGAGCTGAACATGATGAAGACAAGGATGATGCTGGTGAAGATTGGATGGTTTATCGTTTTGTGGCACGCAACACGAATCCTAGAAACAAATACACACACAGACACAAACACAAGGAACTAATCAAAATCTTGTTTTTAGTTTGTATAGCAGTAGCATTACTGTGCATGTGTATGTTTGTAAGAACGTCTGTGTGTGTGCATTTTACATTTGCTTTTCAAACATTTGACTCGTTTACCAGTGTGATTTACATGTATTTATCAGCAAACAGCTTGAGAACTGAACAATATTATAAAAAAGACTGGAGAAATAAAAGTGTGCCTGTGTGTATCTGGTTGTTTTATGTTACATCATCTTTGTTTAATTAATTTAAGAAAAAAAGTCAATTGCAATTGTATGACAAACAACAAACAAATAACAAACGTACGGATTTGTGTTGCTGAATATGAAAAAAGCACTGGCTTCTGGGATGGGCACGATTGTGTCCTGTTTCTTCAGATCACTAATCGCAGGACGAGGCCCCGTCATTTCCTCGGGCTCCTCCTCCTCGCTTCTTGCTACACACACACACACACACCCACACATGAGGTAAGCATCAAAATGCATCTATATACACACATACATATTCTCATCAAGTAGGGCACACTAACGCACTTGTACATACACACACACACACACACAATGATTTCTACCTGCTTTCTCCTTTTCTTCTTCAGCAGCAATCTGGCAGTGAGAAAGAAGCAGAAAATCTAAGAAAATCAGGTTTTTACACATGGGTACCCAACACGTCCACCACAAGACACATGGGTACCCAACACGTCCTCCACAAGACACATGGGTACCCAACACATCCACCACAAGACACATGGGTACCCAGCACATCCATCACGAGACACATGAACCCATATCCCCCAAGGCCACTGCTTCACCTTTCTCATCAACTCTTCAGCTTCTTCTTCACTGTGGAAAGGAAAAGCATAGTCAGAACACCAGAACATATGATAGTATTCCCCATTCACCTCCCAATTAATTAAAAAAACTGCATTCCCTCTTCACATTAATCTGCTCCTGCTTTTTAAGTAGTCAGAGGTGAAATGTGGTAGCATTTTTAAGGATATGTCTTAGCTAGTAAGGTGGCTGATGAATATATGCACAATTATTTCAACTACGATGTGGTATCATATACCATGAGAATGAACATTTACTCTTTTTTCTTTGGAGAACCTCCTCTGGCACCTGCCAGGTTGTCGACGGCGATAGCCAAGAAGACATTCAGCAGGATGTCTGGATTAGGAGACTTGTCAAGGACATGAAACGCTCCATGAGCACACGTTACTGTCCCCAAACATCAGCCCTGCAGAAGAGCTAGTACTAAGACTTGTAGTCACAATGTCCACTATTCACAACCGGTATGAAAGTATGGAACCTGGTTGCACCTAGCAAAAATTGGGAGAAAGACCTCAAAAACAACTCAAAAACAGCAAAGCTTTTAATTTACAATTTATGTCTTGGCTTTTAGCAAGTTAACTTCAAATTCCCATCAAGCTCTTAGGCATGTGGACTTTCAATGAAATTAAATCAGCACTGGGACTGAAAGGAATAGTTTTATAAAGATTTTATGGCCATGTTTGTCAAACCTTACACTGAACAATACAAGAAGTATCAGCACGGTGGTTTAAATACCACAATTTGTAGTACAGCTATTTTTAAAATTATTCTGATTAAAAAAAAATTTTGTTTCATGAAATGTCAGTTGTACCGACTATTATCTCATTTCTAAACATTTTATGATTCTGTAATTAGACTCCTACTGTGTTTACTAATAGCTCACTGGTTAAGAAACTTGACTAGTAATCAGAAGGTTGCTGGTTCAAACTCCACCTCTGCCAAGTTGCCACTGTTGGGCCCCTGAGCAAAGCCCTTAACCCTCAGCTGTTCAAGATGTATTCAGTCACAATTGTAAATTGCTTTGGATTAAAAGCGTCAGCCAAATGCCGTAAATGTACTCTTATTGGATAAAAAGTTATGTTAAATAAAATATTTTCAGAGTCTTTCAGAAAGTGGTGTGGACAAAATCTTCTCCTGCATAACCTGAATCAAAACGTGATCAACATATGGGAGAAAGCACTGTGGTAGGCACAGATGAGATCCTAGCAGAATCGATCCAGAGTTAATAACACCACCTCTGCCAAACCTGATGCAATTTGCCAACCTGATGCAATAATAAGTTATTCTATCCTGTCAATTGGAAAGACTCAACTCTTTGAGGAAGTTGTTAGCAAGAATATATGGAAGATAACTAGCAAGGACAGCTAAGGAATGTCAGAATACATCTGGGTTGTCAATGGTTAACATTCTGTATGTAGTTGCTGGTCAGTATCAACTCATGCAAGTGGATAATGTGCATGTTAATTCTGTGTCTTTGACACCAAATGTTTGCTCTCTCAAATGGTCAGAAAAATATTTCCCAAGATTGCCAAATGGTTCTCATAAGGCAAACCAGTCTAGACCAGAGATAATTAGCAAAACAGTACTAGAAACACACTGTGGAAAACATGACCCGTCCAACTAGCATGCAGTTTTCCAGTTCATTTGTTTGGAATATTTCCAGGCTTCAACTGGTGCTGCTATGGCAGTAGAAGAGGGTCAGGAAGACAGAGCCATAATGTTAGCTAATGAAGAGAGAGATGTAGGAGAGGTGGAGAAGAACAGCACTGGAACATATTTTGTTATTATTATTACAGTACATTATTAATTTTTTAAATTATAGTATATGACCATTCAGTTATTAATTAACAAAACACCCTTCCACCAGACTAGACAGGTATTCCACAAAGGCACTGTAAGGGCACTGTAAACAGCTGTAAACAGCTGTAAACAGCTGCTGAATGGATACAGTTCCCACAAATAAAGAGAATGATGAAGTACATGCAGACAATCATCCCTGATGATGAAGGCCCACCATAAGCCATGATTCCATCGTACATTACTTCATTCCAGTCTTCACCTGTTAGAATCTGAGATGAGGAACACATACACACACACACACACACACACACACACACACACACACACACACACACATACACATACACACCACACACACACACACACACACAACCGCATTACAATTTGTGTTGCATATTGTAGAACAAATTGTGTTGCATTTCCACATCAAAAGTTGTTTTTATAATATGGTGGTATATACCACACCCCTATACAACACATGACACCCATTCACCATCCAGTGAAACTCCACCAACACTATACACATGCCCACACACACACATACAAACACACACACACACACACACACACACACACACACACACACACACACACACACACACACACACACACACAC
>JAOYMR010000018.1:1257090-1280581 GCA_025802075.1 Tenebrosternarchus preto | reverse complement strand
ACACACACACACACACACACACACACACACACACACACACACACACACACACACACACACACACACACACACCTGAAACACAGTGAGTAGGGCCTGTGGGAAGTTGTCGAAGCTGCTCCTCTTTTTCTCAAGGTCGTCAAAGTTGAATTTGCCGCCGAACACCTGCATCCCCAGGAGGCTGAATATCAGCATGAAGAGGAAAAGCAGGAGTAGCAAGGAGGCGATGGACTTCACGGAGCTCAGCAGAGCCATCACCAGGTTGCTGAGAGACTCCCAGTGACTGGAGAGAACATTAAAATCTGCTTCAACACAACATGGTTTTCCAATTAAGACATACATCACTGCAACTGAAAGCTGCATTATTTACACAAGAGGCTGTTTTATTTAGCAGCTGTATAGACTAAACACTTTTATTTAATGTTTTCCTAAGTTAACAACACTTTCCTATACCATTTTACACAGCTTCTGTATTCTGCACTCTACATAATAGTATTTGTGCACCAATATATTTATGAATCTTCATTTTCTATTTTTTTTACACAGTGGAATACATGTATATGAAAGATACCCATGTTTACATAAATGATTTAGAAACGGAGGCTTTTACGTGACTGCAAATCTTGATGTGCATTCTCTGCCATCTTACCACAACTTTAAACACCAGACTGATCTCTGTTCACACAGGTGTCTTACCGTGTGACTTTAAAAATTCTGAGGAGACGGACACAGCGGAACACGGAGATTCCCAGCGGGGACATGATCTTCAGCTCCACCAGGATGGTTTCGCTGATGCCCCCACACACCACGAAACAGTCAAAGCGGTTGAAGAGTGAGACAAAATAGGCGGACAGGCCCAGGCTGTACATTTTCACCAGCATCTCACACGTGAAGAGAGACAGCAGGACTTTATTGACCACTTCTGCATGTAAGAAGACCAATTGCAGAGAGAGAGAGAGAGATCAGACATTTCAGGTAACTGATCAGACATTTGGACTGGTCACATCCCAGAGTTGGTGCCTATAAAAATCATTTAAAAAAACAAAAACAGTAACTGCATTAGTTGGCTTAATCAAAATGCAGTGTTTGTGTGTATGTGTATGTGTGTGTGTGTGTGTGTGTGTGTGTGTACGCGCGTGCACGCAAGCATGTGCATGTATTGTACTTATTATAACTGCATTAGCTGTAGTTGACATTTGTCCTCTCATTGTAGTTGAATATGTGTGAGTATATATACTCAGTTCTCTGTGTATGTGTGTGTATGTATGTGTGTGTGTGTGTGTGTGTGGTCTCACCCTGTATTTGTGTGAGCCAGTAAGGTTGATCATGGTGCTCAGATGCGATGGTGATAGTATTTAGGAACACCAGAATGATCACCAGCCAGTAAAATGTCACTGATTTCACCGTCAAACGACACTTCCTACGGGCAAGCCTGTTCCAGCGCTGAAAGCCCCGGCTGCAGGGAGGGGGGAACAGGAAATGACATCAGAAGGGAGACAATGGACGTCATGATCAAAAAGTCAGACACAGATGTAAAATGCAAAGGAAGCGCACACACACGGCTTATGCATGCTGCGTACGCACCAGGAACATTCAGAAGGAAACTGAAAGAAAGGTGAAAACTGTATAGGGCAAGATCAGTAAGCAAGGGTACTAACCAACAGGATGTTTTTGAAAGTTTCCCACTGAAAAGTAAATAAACAATAAATATTTGAGCAAAAGCAAGTCCATCATTCTGATGCAGCCTAAATGTAAGTTGTAAATATAAGTTGTAAATATGTATTTATCTCTTCTGTTTTTGTTTCTCTTAGCTGAGCATGACTGAATGAGTTTGTGTGTGTGTGTGTGTGTGTGTGTGTGTGTGCGCATGCGTCTGTGTGTTAGAGAGAGCCTATAGCCATCAGCCACATCCATTGTCATCCACTGTCCCAGATGTGGATGACTAGCTATACGGTACTGCTAGCTCCAGTCACACAGTAAGCACAGGGAAACCAGTGTAATGAACAGGCTGTGTGCTTCTCTCATGGACACGGTTGCTATAAGGGGCCTTATTCAGAGGACTCAGAAGACTCCTGGCACTAGAGCTCTAAAGATGGACCCAAGCTGTCTAACTAGGGACAGCAGAGCCACTTAATAGTAAGACTCCCATAAGACTCCATAAGATTCCCCTTACAATGAGTTTATGAATTGTTTAAAATGAATTCACTGTTGGTTAATAATTAGGTCATAAATACTTTCTATCATGAAAAAGCAGTTATAACACAACAAGTGATCCATTTACCTATAAACTGTGAATTTGTCATTTCTTAAGTTAATGTAGCCAAAATAATCATTTATGACTAAAAAGATAATGTGTGGTTATCTGGAGGGTGTTACTGCAACAGGCTATGAACAATTAAGCAGAATGTTCCAAGGTTTAACAATAACAACGAGTGTGAACTTTACTATTTAACAAGCAAAAGGTCACTGTTGACCTGTATTTATGTGTTATAACAGCTTATTAATGACTTTTAAAGGAAACATACCCAATGAGGGACTTTTTTTTTAAATTGTTAGAAACCTTGGGATTCAACAAGCCATTCAAATTTGGCTCACTTTCCTGAGACAGATAGAGGCTCTTTAGAATTATACCAACTCACCCACAGCCCACAGCTCAAGAACTACCTTAGCGAAGGTGTGGTGTTTTTACTTTAAAAGAATGTGCGACACCACAGCAATCATGTATGTGAGCGACAGCCCCCTGCTCTTCAGATTGTTTAAGTTTATCTATGTGCATCTATGTACATGTGTGTATTTGAGTGTGTGTTAGTGTGTGTGGGGGTTTGAGTGTGTATGTCTCTGTTTGCATGTATGTTATTTTGTGGGTTTGTGTGCGTGTGTATGTACATGCGTGCATATGTGTCTATGTATGTGTGTATACTGAGTGTGTGTGGCTGTTTACCACAGAGAACCACAGCACGCTCCTTCCTCCTCTTCCTCGTTCTCCATGTTCACAGCATTCTCATTCCCTTGACCTTTCATTGCAACATAAGACAGGTCATGTTAGACACGCACACACAACACACACATACAAACGCAACACATATTCAAAAACCATACAAATCCATGACATCCATCTTTAAGTTAAAAAATAAGACGCCTTGTTTATTTTCAAGATTTTCTGGCTTAAGTTTTGATTTTTTACGTTGAACTTAACCTTAATCTATCAGCACCCAAAGAGGACTCCAGCATGCAGCACACCCTCACAAAAAATATTCCATCACAAATTTTTGTTCTTTAAATTTAAATTGTAACATAATTTTACATATTTTTTGGCACATTTAAAAAAATATATATATATCTAAATATGTTTATTCCTCTCTAAAAATGTTTTTAAAGAATCTTGTTTCTTGAATTAAAAACAATACTGGGAAGAAAAAAATGTGATTTTCCAGTTATCCCTAAATCATCCATTTTTGTTGTGAAATGTCTACTTGTTTGATCAGTACGCTTTGTGAGGAGATTGGAAGGCTGTGTGGGATATGCATTGTGATGGAGTACACTATCAAATGTGATGGAAACATTCAAAAGCAAGCAAAATGACTGGGAAAGAGAGCTCATATGAAACAGATGTGCAGAAGCAACACACACACACACATGCACATTTCCACACACACACACACACACACACACACACACTTTCTCCTTTTTCTCTCTCTCAGACACACATTCATGCTCACACATTCTCCTTTTTTTCTCTCTCTCTCACAGCCACCCCAAATCTCTCCTCCCACCTATGGTGGGGGGTGGGGGGAGGGGGGATTACCAGGTGTGTCAGCCGCTTTCCTCCTCCTTCTCTTGAAGGCGCTAAGGAGACGGCCTGCAGAGGCCGTGGGGTTGTGCATGCAGGGTCGTGGTGCAGGAGCAGCGGCACAGGGGCGAGAAAAGCCAGTGGCTGAGTAAGTGAGGCTCCGCCCACCCCCCCCGAAAAAAAGTACCTCTCCCCACACACACCTGAGCCAGGAGTACAGCAAAAAATATATGTGAAGTGGCTGGGGCAAGGATAATGAGAGTGGGATAAGGATTAGAGCAACAACAACAACAACAACAGCAATGAAAACATAAACGACAACAGAGGCAAGACTGGACTGCTTGACTGGACAAGGTGAGAGATGAAAATGGATAGTTTTAAGAAATATAGTATTTTGTAAATGAAAATAGCCATAATCATTCCCTACAGTGAGGCTGAAAACGCCAAGATGCAGACTGTAGACACTGACGATGCAGCCGTTAAACAAGTGTAAAATCTGATGTAGTCTGTCTGATGGAAAAAGCCAAGCTCTGGATATTGATTACCAGATTCACAATTTAACTGGGTTTATGTTCGGTAACATTCTAGAATGTTCTGCCTGCCTTTAGGGCCTATCAGATTTTGTCTTTGAACTTTCTACAAGCTAATGGGGTGTTTACATCTGACATGTTTCGCTTATAAAATGCTCCATAACTCTATAACAGTGGCGCAGTTGTTTACTATAGGGTTTGTTTCTGAAGTGCTCACTAAATAAACACCACTTGGTCTAAAGCAGGTGTTTACTAATGCTGAATGTGTTTTAGCTGAGTACTTGCATGTGGCTGTTTCTAAGCCCGTGTCTGTCATTGCTGTGTGGGTGTGTGCATTTTTAGAGCTGCAGCGTAAGCACCAAGGCCTCCGAGTCCACGGCGTGTACACTAAATCCTTCCTCGGCTGGCAAAAGCCTCGCAGAGAGGGGATTTGGATTAGTTTTCCTTCGGCCCAACTTTATGCCTCTGCTCCTCCCCAACCAGCACACGTGAGTTGGGCACACGTGAGTGTGAATGCTTGCACTGCTTGCGCATGATGTCGGAGGGAGGAGGGCGGGGGGGTCTAGCGTGGGGGAGCCGCGCTGCCGCCTTGATCACAGCTATCGCTGCAAGAGAAGACGCCGCACCCTCGTGTGTACACTAATACAACTATCAAAAAGAACGATCATTTAAAGTCCTGTTTTATCGCTTTCTGTCATATACCATTGATATGCCAAAGCTTTTTAGATGACTTTGCCTTTACTTAACATTCAATTAGTGTCTGAACACATTCAATTAGTGCCTTAAACTAAAAATACGCATATTTTCTGTTGAAAAAAATACATATTTTTCATCTGGCACAAAGAAGAATTGTGTTAGTGTGCCAGTTTGGCAATATATTGGTTTTCATTGGAAGAACACAAAGAGCTAACATTTATAGTGTTACATAAAATAAAAATAAAATCTCAACACAAAATTCAAGCCTACTCCCACTGTATGCTGTAGTTTTGAGTGCCAAAAAACTGTTAATTGGAATTATATAAAGATAAACAGCTAATAATAGCAAAATGTTTGTGTCTGAACCAGTCAGTGTTGTTAAAATCAGTAACCACTGATTAACTATACATGAATCAAAACCCATTATGTTTTTTCATTAATCAGATCACCTGTAGAGGTTCACTTTCACAGCGGCTACAAGGGTCATGTGACAAAGACAGACAGAAGGCCCTGTAATGCTCACATGGGGTCATTTGTAACTATATCTGCAACACAAAAGTATTATTTATCGCTATCATTCCATATATGATAGCCATTTTCTAAATTTTATATTATCGCCCAAGAATTTTAAAGCCAGTGGGATACACGCCAATCCCCTTGGTCTGTACGGCTAGATTTGAATTATGCTGCGTGATCCAGTGCTAACAGCAATCCAGAAGGTCCAGCAGTCCAGAATTAATATCAAGATATTGTATAGTGCTGTTATCATCAAAATATTTTTGTCTCTTCTAATGTCCTATATTCCCCCAGATATCCATGTGGACTTTGCATACTACAGCAACATCAGATATCAAATTAAATTCACTACACTGGAAGACAACAGCTACCCAAATAGCCTTCGTGAATACATACTCACAAACTTCTCTCAACCCACTCAACCCGTATACAGGTCTTAACAAATGTCTCAGAGAGTAGTGTTTTAGATACAGTATGGTTTACTGTGAATTAAATTCAGGCGATGACCGGTTGAGAGATGTTAGCCAATCAACTGCATCTGGGGTAAGTGAAAAATCATGTGCATTTTATTTTATGTTGAATTAACCCTTCAAATGAGGCACTGAAATCTATATCATGATTCAGTCCAGCAAATACTGATCATATAGGAATTGGTGCTACATCATTACCGGATTTCGGTACCCAACCCTAGACCTCATTAGAACTTTTTAATAAGTGTGATGAATTTGCTGGGGTGGTGGTAGCTCACTGGTTAAGGCACTTGACTAGTAATCAGAAGGTTGCTGGTTCAAACCCCACCTCTGCCAAGTTGTCACTGTTGGGCCCCTGAGCAAAGCCCTTAACCCTCAACTGATCAAGATGTATTCAGTCACAATTGTAAGTCGCTTTGGATAAAAGCGTCAGCCAAATGCCATAAATGTAAATGTAATGCTGAATTCTTTGGTAGTACAATGCCTTCTATTAGGATCAGCCTGACACCACACTGCCACAGATTACACATGTACTAGGAAGTGTCGTATGCTTTCTCAGACAATGACCTTGAAACAAAAGTACTTAAATACTGATATCTGTCCCCTAGATCAACTAAATAATTTTTAAAAAAGATTTCAGCACTCTGTTGAATGGCATTGCTAATATTTTTATCCAGTCATTTAAACAAGGAATGAAACCATGATATTGGTAGCCTGTCCTCAGTGCTGCAACTGGTATTGCACAACCATCTAAAAGACTGGATTAATCTAACTAGTATTGTTTCCAGTCATATCTGACCATTCATGAGTACTATGCTGCATTGGGTGAGAGCAGCTCTAAACAATACGTGCGATCATGTGGTGTACCCCAAGGCTCAATTTTGGGATCACTACTCTTTCAGCACTAAATGCATTCATGGGCCAGAGTCATCAGTAAATATAATATTTCAATTCATCGGTATGCATGATACACAACCGTATATGTCCTAGCCTCCAATCCCCAGGGTCCTCTGGGATCATTGATTTTTAACTGCCTAAAAGGTATCAAGTCCTTGATGAGTCATAGTTTCCTGTAACTCAAATGGAATTTACTAGCATTGTGAACGATCATGAATGCACTGGCGCTATAGCATATCTGCATAACACAGCCAAGATCAGAAGTATCGTCACAGAAACAGTGCAAATGCATGTATTTGTATCTTCACAATTAGTCTAATGAAACACTGCTAGCTGGCCTCCCAAAGATAGCTATTTCAAACCTACAGAGCATGCAGAATGTAGCAACCGGAGTCCTAGCACATGCAAAGATGAGACCGCATATTACACCAACACTTAAAGAGTTGGACTTGCCCCCTTTTTACCCCAGTATTATGATTTTGAAGATTGAACCCTCAATGGCCCTCAAATCCACTGAAAAGAACATGCTGGTTGCACCCACCCCTGACTAAAGAGGGCCGAGTCTGCAGTCTGCTGCCATGACCCCAATCTGGAACTCTCTTCCAGATGACCTGAGGACTCTTGCTGATTTAAATACATTCTGTAAGGCGTTTATAAGAATTCCCTGCTTTTATAGTGATTACTTTGCTCATTTCTAAATTCAGTTTTTCATTATATGATTTTTTTTTGCTGTACTTGTACTTTATTTCACATTTATTATCTTGAAGTGTGGTAATGTGCTGTCATTCTATAGTTTTAATTATGTACTCTTTTTTGTTGAGTTTGTATATAAACGTATTGTGCAATATCTGTTCCATTAACTTGCACCTTTTTTAAATGTATCTTTTAGTAATATTTTATTTTCTGCACCATACTTTGTAAACTGTGTTTTAAAACGTTCTACATAAACAACACATTATTATTATTATTATTATTATTATTATTATTATTGGTCTGAACCATCCTGGGAATGTATACTGAAGTCACAAAACCTGGTGGCAGTACTTTTAAATTTGAAATATCAAATCCCCACTTCAATTCTGAGTGTCTCTCTCGCTGCAGTAAAACACTACAGAGTTGCACCAGCTGTGTTGCCTGCTGACATTACTGGGGCTGGCGTCGGGGGGTAAGATCACTCCCAACGGGAAGCGGTAAGAGCAGCCGGGCTACGCAGGGCACTTACGTTTCTGGTTGTCCTGGCACATGTTGCCCTGACTGTCAGGGTCGATGTCCTCTGCTTGCGTGATCCAGTCCAGGTAACCCTGCAGGTCGTCTTCCATCTGCTGCTGCTCACGAACTTTCTGGAAGTCTCCCTTGAACTTGGCCTTTTCTCCTTCCTTAGAGAACTCACTGTGTCCGGGCAAAACATGCATACAATGCCGCAAAGTTATCAGCATACACACACACGCACACACACACACACACAAGCCATGACCTGCACACAGATGTGTCACCCACTCTTTCTTTTTCTCTTCATCTTTGTTTTTATCCTTTACACAACATTCCAGAATGTTCTTCTGTAGATGCAAGACAGCAAAACTGCTAAAGTTTTATTTTCCTTCCAGTTTCTACCAGCAGGGGGTGTGCTTACCTTTTACTAATAGGGGCAGTCTGAACCGCTACATTAGAGGTCAGGCAGTGAACACAGCTTTAGCTCCTTTACACAGGCGCACAAAAAAGCAGTCTGACTCTAATATGAGTCAGTGTATTACTCAAGTCAGTTTGAGAAATGACTAAATAATCTTTAAAGAAAGCTGAAGGCAGATAGAGGAAGATTCGCTATGTGAGTCTTTGGTTGTGCACATCCCTGGAATCACTTTCCTTTGCCCTTCTCTGTGGAACACTGTGTGTATGTGTGTGCGTGTGTGTGTGTGTATGTGATTGTGATGTTTGCCGTTATCTCATTATTGCTTTAGTGTATAAAGTGATGAGTGCAGAAATGTGCAGGCTGTGTAATGTTAAAGTGCCTCAAGATCTTATCAAGAGCTCCATGTTATCTGCCTCTGCTATTGGCTCTGCTGCTTTGCCCTGGTTGGCTGAGTTCAGCCTCGGAAAACTAATTTCCTTCCTTTGACCTTCCTCAGTCTTAAACCCTGTCCACCTCTGCCTAATGCCATTAGCTTGTTCCCGAGACTTCCTTTAAATTTGTCCTTGATGGGACATGACTGCACATGGAGGTATGGCCCTCAGAGGTAAGAGAACAATCCAAACAGCACCACAGACCTGTAAACAGCCCCAGTTAAAATGCTGTTCCAGAATCAGACCTCTCCCCTTGAAAGCTTATCAAACCAGAGATAAATGATGTAACAGAACTGATCTCAGAACAGCAATTCAGCTGCATTCTGCAAAATATCATGATATACAATTAAACAAATGACTATAAATAATGCAGAAATAAAATATATATAATATTATATACCATAAATCATGGAGGCATTCCAGTAATACTGGGTGATATATTAGCAATGTAATTTTCCATTTTAATATATTGTTTAGAGCTTCAGTATTTTTGCTGGTACTTCCTTACCTCTCATAACATATTAGTTAGTTGATAAACAAAACTCACTACTCACTACTATTTCCATTTTAAGTTTTAAGTGTTAAGTTTCTTAAACATTGTCTGATTATTACAAATCTTACAGAATGCAGCTTTAAGAAAGAAATCCCTGCTACCTGTATACCACTGCAGCCATCACAGCACCACAGCATCCTGTTCCACACCCAGAACACACCCTACATGCACTCTTACCCACTCAGCACACCCAGAACAAGGTTTAAGACGAAAAAGGAGCCCAGAATGATCAGGGTAACAAAGTAGACCCACGGGGTCCCGAAGCCAATGGCATCATTCATCTGTAAGGGCCCAGACAACAGCGTTACCCCAGAGAGACACTCTATAACGGGGTGGGGGACTTCCCACGGTCGCCAGGTACCAGAGAGAGAGTGAAAGAGAGGTCTAATAAAAGATCTCTGGTGAAGGAAATAGGATGTCAAAGAGAGAGAGAGAGAGAGAGAGAGAGAGAGAGAGATCTAGAGAACAGGCAAAGAACAAGCAAAGTGAGAAAAAAGTGAAAAACAGAGAGAAATAGATGGAGGGAGAGAGTGAGAAACAGGGCAAGGATGGAGAAGAGCAATAGAATGAGAGGGAAAGATAAAGGAGGCAGAGAGAAAGAGAGAGAGAGAAAGGAGGTGGGGGAAAGGAGCTTCTCACCCACTCAACACTCCCAGGACAAGGTTCAGGACAAAGAAAGAACCGAAGATCACCAAGGTGACGAAGTAAAGCCACGGAAGCTCCATCCCCATCGCGTCATTCATCTGATGGGAAAAGAACAGGAGCCCATGCGGGAGGAGGGAGGACACACACACACACACACACACACACACACACACACACACACACACAAAACAGGGACACACAGGGGCAGCAGGAGACAGCAGAGATACTGTGTGAAAAAGCTGCAGCAGAAGTATCCAGAAAGAAAAAAAAAGTATCCAGAGAGAGAGAAGTGACACAACAACGGCACTGGTGCATCCGCTGTTTCGTTGCCCTCAAAATGGAGCCTGACTTCAAAACTCTTGCTGCCTGACTCAATATCAAGGTGAAGTCACAATCTTTGTGTTAGAAGTACAGTTGGAGGTAGAATGGGATCTAGAATAACAAAAGGCAACATTAAAGTACAGAAAGTCTTTTCTGTGCTGGGCATGTGGAGGTGGGAGGGGGTGAGGAGTGGGGTAGTATGGAAGGACACCTTGATGATAAGCCTCACAGGTTGAAGCGCTGAGATACTACAGTAATGTCCTCAAGCACAATGTTAACAGTAGGGGGCAAAGAGCAGAGAGTCACAGAGCCAAAAAGAGCAAGAGATGGAGAAGCATTGATCCCTCCTTCAGTCTCAGCATGGCTGAAGCGCGGTGGTTGGTTTGGGCAACTTTTACCACTCTGCTTCGCCATGTCCTCTACGTGAACCTATGAGAACATCTCCTGGCATCTCCACTAGGTCCTTCTGCATTGTATGGGTGAAGACTAATGGAGCATTGAACAGATGACTGTATGATAAAAAAAAGTTTTGGTTTGCAATATTTCTTTTATAATTTTTTAATATTTATAAAATTATTTATAATAATTATAATAATTTTTCATCGTTTTTCCCCCCATCATTTATTAAAACAATGTTTGACAAATTCAAAATATTAACTGTTATGACCCAGTATGGGAAATTCTTCCCCTTTTCAGCTCCGATATGCTTTACAGAAGAGGAGGACATCATAGTCTTTGGAGGAAAGTGGGTTCGTGCCATTGGTCAGCTGGAACAGTGGCACTTTTAGAGCCAGAAGCTATGCGCAAAGCCCCTCCCATAGAGCCAGAAGCTATGCGCAAAGCTCCTCCCATAGAGCTTGAAGATATGCACAAAGCTCCTCCCACAAAGCCAGACACTGTATGCAAACTCCCTCCCACAGGGCCAAAAACTATGCAGAAAGCCCCTCCCATAAAGGCAGAAGCCGTGCACAAAGCCCAGCCTGTAGAATGGAGTACGTAACTAAGTAAAGTACACAAAGTGGATCCAATACTAACCCAGTAGAGCACGTTGGTCCAACCTTCCATCGTGATGCACTGGAAAACAGTCAGCATGGCGAACAAGAAGTTGTCGAAGTTGGTGATGCCGTTGTTGGGGCCGACCCAACCCTCTCTACACTCTGTACCATTTCTAGTACACAAGCGGCCTTCACCACTCGTCACACAGGGTGCCGGGTCATCATCCACATATATAGCTACACATACACACACACATACACACACACACACACACACACACACACACACACACACACACACAGGCGCACTTTGAAAATGACAATCGATCTCAAGCATAATAAAGAAGGGGTTTAGTTCTTCCCTGTGACACACCTGTGCCCTTATAGACGCAGGTAGCATGCATTTTCCCAAGGAAGAGCTCGAGGCCAATGATGGCGTAGATGATGATGACGAACAATACAAGTAGAGAAACGTGCAGCAGGGGAACCAGGGCTTTGACGATAGAGTTCACCACGACCTGTAAACCTGCAACCAAATAAAGTTTTATCAAGTCATACACAGTACCACATATAGTGAAATGCTATGTAACACACAGTTTTATGCACCAGTGGTAACTAGTGTGTGTGTGTGTGTGTCTGTGTGTGTGTGTGTGTGTGTGTGTGTGTGTGTGCACCTACAGATTAAAATAGAGTAGTAATTAGTTTGAGAGTGTGTGTTATTTCACAGCTTGGTCATAAGTTATATGTAGGAGGTTTACTTGAGTAAATTGAAATTGGTTTCGTTTTACTGTGTGGGTGAGATTTATGAAAAGAGGGTTTATCGTGAGGGACAAGGTTAGTCATTAGGGTCAGAGGTCACTCACTGGGCACTCCTGAGACTAGCCGAAGGGGTCGGAGCACTCGGAAGGCCCGCAAGGCTTTGACGTCGAACCCGCCTCCTGTGCTTGCCGGTTTGCTTCCGACTTTGTCCTCTTCCTTTTCCTCTTCAGGTTCCTCATCAGCCATCTGCTCCAGGACCACACTGAACAACCTGGGGCAAGGGATTGTGGGGCGTTTCACAGGGTGTGCAAAACAAACAAACAAACAAAAACATCAGTACAGACCCAGTCAACACACATTCAGGTCCTCCTAGTGGAACTCGTACATTTACCCTGACAGAACATTTCCTCACACGTGCACACCCCCAATTTGACAAACGTCAATAAAAACTGCCCATTTGTGTGATTCAATTAGTGACTACACTGAGGCATACTTTATCTAATACTATGAAAATCACTAACACTAATAACTACTATTATTGATACTAATTGTAACATACTAGCATACTAAAACTAAAAGTTTGAAAGTAAACAAGCTTCCAAAACTAGATGACGAAAAGGTGTCAGAGGCAGGTGACCAAGGAAACACTCACCCGATGACGACGATGACAAAGTCCAGCATGTTCCAACCGCTCCGGACGTAAGCGTTTTTGTGCATGATTAACCCGTACGCTATGATCTTCAGGAAGGTTTCGATTGTGAAGACGACGAGGAAGACGTATTCGACTGTTTCCTGCAAACAGAGGAAGAAAGAAACGGCCATTGATGCGCTGCACTTACGTAACTTTCTACATACGCGTGATGTGTGTACTTTAATCAGTTTGTCTCGTTTTTGGCAAATAAATACAGATGCAAAGGAGATAAAAAGAGATAAGCAGAAGAGAGTAAATGAGATAAAATCATACCATCCTAATCTTGTGAATATCTTGTACAATAAAACCATGTATGCAAACATAGGGACTAAAGTCCTATATGTACACAAACACATAGTCTGCCAGGGTCATAGTAAGACACTTGGAAAAACGAAGCAGCAGTAAATAAATTTCCCAGTTTAAAAGGCTTAAACACAGCACAGACTCTTCAGTTCAGACCCCTAAAAGAGCTATTAACCCCTGCATGTTACTGCGGCCAAACCTCCCATTACCAGATCAGATCTCTGAACTCCTGCATCAACACCACAAACGTGGTAACCCACACTATCACATCCAGGTGAGTGTGTGACGAGAACTATTTTGTTAGGCCCCGTCTTGATCTTCATGAAGGGATACTGCTAAACACTCACACACATACACACACACACACACACACAGTCTTTTATTGCTTACACAACTGAGTCTGCTCTACACAAAAAAGCCTTTGTGTGTGTGTGTGTGTCAGACAATGAGAGAGAGAGAGAGAGAGAGAGAGAGAGAGAGAGAACCATATACAGTGGAAAGCCATTCATCACCCAAGGCCTTGTTTACTCGTTTTTACAATTTACTGCTGATTAAGTGGAGCACTTAGCTAGGTGCTGCTGGCTATTGGACACAGAGAGCAAGAGAGAAAAATAGAGAACAAGAGAGAAAAAGAGAGAGAAAGAGATTAAAAAAACATTATAGACACTTATATCAGAACTACTCCATATATAAATGGCAAAACCTGGAAAACATCATTTGAAGATCTTAATAAAAATCCAGAAAATTCAGAAACTGGCCACAATCACAAAAAACGTTCCAAATTGTAACCAACGATAAAAGGTAGTCTCTAGACTACCCTGTTAGTACTCAAGGATTAAAGGAAAAACTGAAAACCTTCAGTACAAAATATATGAAAATGGTTATTGACTTGACCCTAGTAACTACATAGATATCTGTGTAAACAGCGATTTAGACAGGATCTTCTGTGGCATCCGAAATACCAGACTACTAACATACTTAACTGAACAAAATACCTATTCACAAATTGGATTCTTAATATCGAACTGCAGATCACATTTAGACTTTACATACACTCATTCAAAAGCATAACCTGAAGACAAAAAAGGGCATTACAAACGTTCGACGCCCAGAGAAGATGTGTTAAGTGAGAGAGAGAATAAGAGAAATGGAGGTCGAGTAGAGGTCAGTGTCGCTCAGGAGTAACAGAAGTCAAATTTACGATGTAACAACTGCATTTAGTCAGTTTTAATCGATTTCTAATAAATGATGTATAGTGTTGTAAAGGTTGTATAGTGACCTCCTTCTCTAGTTTTGTGATTGTCTATTGCATTTAACTGTATTTTTGCATTAATTCAATTTCCCCTATCTCTAAATAACTGGATAATTGATACCGGTGAGTGGTATAGGAGATTTTTGACACAGTAGCTATAAAATACTCTTATTAACAATACGCTTGTAGGGCATATGGCAGCACTGTGGCTTCAAGATTATTACATCATTAACATTACAGTTTTTTTTATTATAGATCAGTGGTTCCAGCCATGGATCCCACACTTACAAATACGACAGTCTAGCCTCTTCTGGTCACCTCAGCTTTCACTACATAGTTTACTATTGCACTAGCTGTCTTTATTAGAGACCAGGAGGTCAAACAGAGAAACACACTTCTAAAGTTCTAAAATTGCACATAAAAATAAATCCTATTCTTGGTTTAGCCAAATGTGGTACCAAACATGACTTGAAGCTGAAGTAGTGTGATTAACACATTGAAGCAAACTAGAAACTAGAATCACACAAGTCAACAAAAGTATTTCATTGTAATTTTGAGGTATTTACAATGTAAATTTAGTAGACCTTTTTGCTGATAGCAGTCAGAGAGTAATAAGCATTTTTTCCCACCCAACTGTCTCCAAACTACTTATACAGAGCATATAACCTTCAGACAGCACAATTCACAGTGCTAAAATAGCAGGAGGCTAGAAGCTCAGAGTTGGCTAACAGGAGCGCTGTGCTAACAAGGGCCATGAGGTCCAGCGTTGTGACCTCATGGCCCTTGGTCCTGTTCTGTTCAAGCATCTTGGACATTTTCCAGTGTAAACTGGCTGCTACCACATGATCCACGTGAGTCCTGCTCACTGTGTGAGTGACTAACAGGAGTCCCCACTGCTTGTATTAACCGTGAAGAAAATTGCTGTCTTCATGCAAATATTTATATTCATTTAAGGCAATTGCAAATATTAATATTCATTTTAATTCATGATTTGATTCATTCATTTGTTCAGTATCAGTAACATTTCAAAATTTGCTGAGACAAAGAGTGAAAACCCTCTTAGAGTGAAGAATGAAAAGAAAAACACAAATGCAAGTACAAAAAAACACTCACACACACACACACACACACACACACACACACACATAGATTACATTCATCTCTTTGTTGCTGTGATGATTTTTCCTAGCTGGAAAACACACCGGTCCGAACATCCCTATGCGCCAACCTCGCTGACAAAGCCTTGTTTAGAATTGGATGCTAACTTCATTTCTGCAGGAAGTGTAGACTGGCTGTAGTAAGGCTGCACAGTAGGACGGCTTCGCCCTTGACCTCCTCCACGTGTCCATTAGTGCGACGGGCTCCTTGATCTCTTATTCAGGTTTTCAGTAGTTCAGAACAAAAAACATCTATGCGGCCACGAGGTGAGTCAGTCCAGAAACAAATGAAAAACGTCGCTGATTTTTTCACTGCAGTGGGGAAGGTGATGTCGCTGGATGGGATCTGGTGTAAGAAATGGTGGGCCTGTGATGGGTGGCAGTAGAGTGCTCGGGGCAGTAGAGGTGGGGCCACGCGGGTTTGGGGCAACTCGGGCTCACATACACACGAATGTGGAAGTTCTGGATCCCAAGGATAAAGATGCACAGATACAAACAAATGAAGTGGCCGAGACACGTCTCTCATTCTGTCTTTCACACACACACACACACACACACACACACACACACACACACACTTTGTCTAGAATAACACTTCCCCCTGTGCCCATTTGCTATTGTCCTTCTTTTAGCAGGTCTTGTTACTGATGAGTCACAAGGGCTTTTGGTAAATGCTTGCTCAACGGTGTGTGTGTGTGTGTGTGTGTGTGTATATGAGTGTGATTCTAAAATATTAAAATGTCTGATGACTCAGTGCCTACTTGGGACATCGTTTGTTAAAGTATGACCACTAGATCACCTGAGGAAGACCAGTGTGATGATGGCAGAGGTATTTGTGGACCAATACACACACACACACACACACACACACACACACACACACACACGCATGAAACATGAAAATGCTTATATTAAATACTTCTTTATCACCCATTCAAAGAGTTAAATGAAATTCCCCATAAAAGAAAGAAAGAAATTCTTTTTTAGAGACACAGAATTCAACAGGAGACAAATTTACTTTGTTTTTTTTCATTTCTTTTAGCTGTTTCTCTGTTTTTCTGTCTCTCTGCATCTGCCTCTCTCTCTCTGTGCCCTGTTTTTGTGTTTTTCCCAATTTTGCCCATTTTCCTCCTTAAGACTGTAACAGAAACAGCCTCATGAATTCACACACACGCGCGTACACACACACACACACACACACACACACACACACACACACACACACACATCCATCCATACTCACACTGCATGTACAAATTTAAAATGAATGTGCAACAGCTAACAAAATACTGTGTTCTGTAGCAACAAAAAACAAGACAAGTTCAGATTCTTTACACACACACACACACACACACACACACACACACACACCCAGACACACTCACACACAGACACACATAGACACACACACACAAACTCACTCACACACACACAGAGCCGTGGAATACCAGGTCATCAGACACAAATGAGCAGTTTGCTAAGTGATTAAACACACTCTTCAGCCATCACCCCCCACTGAGATCAGCCGACAGCCTTTCTCTCACACACACACACACACACACACAGATGTACACACATTCTCGCACAGTTAAGCACAAGCACATGAGCACACTTGCTCTAAGACACTATACATACATAGCAAACATGCAAAAAATATATATCCAGAAACTCAAACATTCACATGAACACATGAGCAAATGTGCACAAATTATGTTCACAACATGCTCTATACAAAGACAAGCATGTATATTAGCCTGTGTGTGTTTTCTGTGTTTCTGCGAGTGTATTTATTGTGCTTGTACCTGCATGTGCAGTTGTTTATGTATGTGTGCATATGCAAGTGGCTAAGAAAAGATTTGGCATCAGCATAGCATTAAGCAAAGACCTATTACCATGATGCCAGTGCACCTAACAGCAGGTGTGTGTGTGTGTGTGTGGTATTTGTGCGTGTGTGTGTGAGTGTGTGTGTGAAACTTGCCAACTAGCCAAGGCTTCACTTAGTCACCTTTGATCAGCATGAAAGTAACTTAATTATTTTGTTACAATGCAAGATTTAAGCACCAGAAACCTCAAAATGTAATTTCTTGTGTCCTGAGTATCTGGATTGCACATTGATAGCCATATCCAGATGTATACTATTTCTGCATATCAGCCTAAAAGCACAGGTGTAATACACCTGAGATGCATTTAAAATGGACTGAAATCTAATCAGTCAAACCACTTTGGGAGGTGGTATGAGATTTAAGCCTAGCTGGTGGTATGAGATTTAAGCCACATTTGCCTTTCCAAACCACATCTGAGAACCCAAACCCTTATGTCACAATGTAGGAACCACCTCAAAATGGAAAAAAAAACTAAGTAAGCCTCTTCCTTTTTGTGTTAAATCACAATCGAATTTCATTTCTGGTGATGCACTTTCGATTTTTAAGATGAACTGTAATTGTATGCAGCGTAAATGGATGTGATTAAAATAAGGAGTGTCACTGATACAACACAAAAATATATAACATACTTAAAGACTGTTTTGAGACAACGTCTGTTGTTAAAAGCGCTATAAAAATAAATAAACTTGAACTTGAACTTGAATAAGGGGTCTAAATGTTTATATGTTATCATGGTCCAATCTCATCATCCACTGGTGCCTCATTCTGTGTCAGATCTGTGTATCTGTCTCTGCAATTGTTGACTACAGACCAGGAAGAACACCATATAAAGTTCAGAGTCACCGAGGAGACTGCACAGACACCTGCCTCATGGAGCCCTGTCGAAACACCCCACTTCCAGTCCTACACTACAACCTCCATCACACCTCCACCACATCATCCCACCTCCATTCATCCATCACACCATCCCCTCTCCACTCCTACGCTACAACCTCCATCACAACTCCTCTCCCACACTACACCCTCCATTCCACCATTGCTCTTCAAACACAGCACATAACTTCCTTCACAGCTTCACCCCTCCACTACAGCAGATTACCTGAGGCCTCACAGTGCTCTGTAACCATGTGACTCCTGCATACTACAACATAAGGCTGCAAGAAATCATTATTTCAGCAGGACACTAATCTCCCTCACCTGGCAAACTTATATAGCCTGGAGTTTTCATTTACATTAGCTTTTTACATAGCTGACAGGATACGCAAATCAGTTCACTCATTAGTTTCTACAGCTAATTATAACTGGAGACAACAGTAGTGCTTTTCACCCAGATGGTCTGAATGAATCACTAAACATAAATAGAAAAACAATAGATCATTCAAATAGATCAATTAAACTATTTGCTGCTATTGAAGCATGATGATATCACAGTTCACTCTCTCTGTCATAGATTACTCATAGATCACTCATAGATCACTCTGTCATTTATCACTGTTTCTCCCAGGTCTGTAAAGGATCACCTTGTCTGTCACAGATCATTCTGTGTTACATATCACTCTGTCACAGATCACTCTGTCACAACTCACTCTGTCCTGAATCATTATACTTTAGATCACTCTGTCATCTCTTGTAAATCTTTCTGTACAGCAGAGATCACTCTCAGTCAACTCTGTGTGCTGCAGGTCACTTTGCTATAAATCATAGTCTTACACAGATCACTTTTTTATATATCTTGGCACAGATCAGTGTCTGTTACAGAAAACTGTTATCACTGTCAGTCATAGATCTCTCTGCCAGAGAAAGATCACCATCACTGATCACTTTGTCAAATGCCTTTCTGTCTCTTACAGATAACGCTGTCAGTAGCACATTACTACAAATGTGGTTTGACCACCCTGTGGGTTACGCTGACATTTTTCAAACCTGGATGACTAATTAATGAAGACATTTTGACAAACAAAGTCCTCTCAAAATATTAAAGTGGTTAAACATGCACTGAGTCTTTCTTAAATGAATAAACCATAGTTTATTTTCCCTCCCCATCAATCACATCAGTAACGTCAACCAATCACAGCTGCCCTGTAATGCAGGATGTTATTCCAGAACAGCTCTGAAACCTCTGGAATTGCAGCACACCCTCTGGCCTGTAACACACCTCAGAGCTTCTACATATTTATGAGTGTCAGAGCCACGTCAGTGCACATGGAGGCAAGCTACCTGGGAAGAACACAATACCCAGCATGCTGTGTTTCTGATGAAACGTTCGCCTGTGGTAATACCCCACAGAGCAAAACATCACACGTTCCCACACACACACCACACGGGCCTGCAGACCTGCGCACACATACACATGCAAATACACTCACAGAAATATACAAATACACAGAAATATATCGCAACATCGAGAGATTATGAGGCGGACGCAATCACTGAGAATCCGCAATCAGGGTCGTAACAACAGTCCAGGGTCGATTCACAGGTGAGACAGTGCAAAGAAACAAAACCACAAGGAACACCAGACATGACAACAATACAGAGAACTAAACCGAAACTACAGAGAACACGAAAGACTAACAGAACTAACACCAACAGGCAGGCAGGTTAACGGGGAACAAAGAACAAGGTAACTTGAAAAGCATACACAAAGGTGAAAAAGCATGAACTCAGCAACAACAACCAGTAACTAAGAACTGAAAAACACAGTAATATACACATACACACACACACACACGCACGCACGCACGCACACACACACACACACACACACTCACACACTCACACACTCACACACACACACACACACACAAACGACTAGACTCACAAAGAGGCAGGTGAATACAATCAGGGTAATGACAAAACGAGGGGCATGACAAAACCAGAACAAAAACAGAAGCAGATGGAGAAAAGACAAGAAAGAAAAGCACAGAAGAACGGGGGAGGAGCCAGTGTTACATATATAAACACATGCATATGCATGTGATTAATATACATGCATCTAGAATCAACATTACTACATAGAATTCATTCTGAATACTGAAGCAAAAAGGCATTACAATGATGACTGAGAATTGATTCTAATTTATCAGTTAAAGGAACTATCAGTACTACACTGTGTTGTCTTTCTTTTATGTATATATCATGCACTAATAAATAGTGCTTGTATTTTTCTTAATTTGCATCTGATTCTATAAGGGGCGGAGTTGAAAGTGCCTGCATTAACCCGTGTCCAAAGAATGGCACTGCAAGCCACAATGCAGTTGCATTTCTGAAGCTCCGCCAAGTTGTAGCAATTTAATTTAAAGCACAGTTTCACTTTATTGTATGAAAATGCTACTTTAAGTATAATACTAGTATCTGTCTATTCTGCTGCTCTTCCAAACAACAGCTAAGGGCCGTAAAGCGTCGTTGAATGACTACCAAATCAAAGAGCAGGTAAAGTCTTAGACTTTCCTGAGCCAGCTAACACTAGTACTGTCAAGAGATGAAGATTATCCCTCATGACAACACTCTTACACTAGGATCTGTTCTGTCAATGGAGGAAACTCATATCAACCGTTCAGTATGAAAAAGGAATGAACAGTAATGTTAAAAAACTACAATACTTGCTTGTTAGCACTCCCGCTACCATTTACCACTAGCTAATATTCACAACAAAGCCACCATCATATGTAATATAACAGACTTTAACAAATGGTCTGTAGCCTGAACATTACTATTGGAGTCTTAGAAACACACAACTTGGCCATCTGACAGGTCAGTAAAACTGGCAATAACAACAAAGTCTCCAAGACTCAGAAAAGGGATGCTACGGAGGCGGGCTCTACTGATTATCTCCACAACATGAATTACTGAGTGTGAAGACCAGGGCACACCACTCAACCTTGGGACATTCACCAAAGGTCTTCTCTGGAAGAACCTAAAGGCCTACATTACATTTGGTCATACTTAAAGACTGTCTGAGCTGATGATTCAAATATCACAGCTACTTAATATATATGCAATTTCACCTTTCTTGACAGTGAACATGAAACATCCCTTGGTGGAACTTGTCAACTAGTAAGTTGAAGACATGCTACTCAAAGATAGACTTAATACGAGTATGATGGTAAGGCAAATAAATTACTTTCCTATCAATTCTTGACCCATCAAATTCCTCAAATCCAGGCTCCCATGGGCGCAACAACTGATCCTCGGCTAATTAATGATCAATTTCAGGGTTCCTATGCCACTCCATATATTAACAGACAGCCAACCGACCCTTCAATTCTTGATTCTTTTCTCAGCACTGTTAAGGTCTGCAGCACTGATACACTGATGTTTCCTGTCAAATTTTAGAAAAAGGTCCTATAGACCCCTGCTGATCGACACATTCACCTACTCAGTGGACACCGCCCCTCTCCCTCAATCCCTCACGGTTCTCTAGTTCATTAATACTTCATGCAAGACCCCTTTTCCTGCAGACCCTCCTCAAATCCATTACTTAATATATGGACTATAAAATGCAGACCATTAATGCAGACTATAGATTGTTAATATGGTGTTTTATTTTAAACAGAAACACTTTTTAAAATATTAGATATGTCATGTACTATCCTTCCAAAAAAAAACAACAACATGAATCTTTAATCTAGACACTGAGAAGGCTTTCAGCATAGTGAAGCTACCTATTCCATACATATGAGAGGTTCATTGGGTCATTTGAGCCATTCTGTTTTGTTATAAAGTTTTTAAATGATATTCTCTATGCATCCTTAAAAACACGTTGAAACAATTTAGCGAACTTCTGTTTATAATGTGAAAAAACATCAATAAAAACACTTAGATAAAAAAAGAATCCATGGAAGCTATTCAGCTGCCAATAGCCAGAGGTACTGAAACCCATCTCAGTGTGAGACTGAACAGCTGTCACAGCTCGGCTCAAATTCCTCTCCCTCTCAACCAAGAAGCAGAGACACACTATATCACTTCATTCATGCTACACTGCCAGCATGCTCACACACAAACACACACACACACCTCTCTAAATATAACACTCCAGATCCACATAATCGCAGCTATTCAAGCCCATGAGGGTTTCAAACACTCCCAAAATAGATCACTTTATAAACCAAAAAGCATGTTAGAAGCAATATAAGATTGGGTGTCATCTTTAAGTGCAAACAAGTGTTTGTATGGCACTTCATGCTCTGCGATCTGAGCAGGCTCAGTGTAAAGCCGTCATGAGATGACAATAGCAAAAATAAACAAATCTTCATGTTGAGTCCTGTCTAAACCTTTGACGATATGCAGGTATGAGCAGAAGGAAGGTGTGATTGGTCTTACCAAAAGATCAGTGGGGGATGGGTTTGTAACAGTAATTAAATCCTTAATGGTCCAGTCCTTAATGGAATCTGCTTGTCTCATGTAAAGATATTTATATGCTGGTAGAATTTAAGCAGAACATTTCTCATATTTGCCCTTTTAAAATCTCCAATAAAAGCCGAATCTAGATGTGAGTTTTAAAGCCTGTTGATTACTTTATAAAGGTCATCCAGCAAATGAACTTTGTCTGCATGAGGGGGGGATGTACACAGCTGTAAGAATATTGCAGCTGAATTCCCAAGGAAGATACAAGGGACGGACTTCATAGAAACGAGTTCTAGATCTGGAGTGTAGTGGCTTGCTAAAACTGTAACATCCGTTGCCCCACAGGCATTGATCATAGAACCAATTCTGCCGCCTCTGCACTTTCTGGAGTCGACGGTTTGATTCTGCCTTTAGATGGTAAAGCCGACTGGCTCTACTCCATGGTTCGGCACAGATATTTGCAGCCATGCTTCAGCGAAAGCTACCACACCAAACTGTAGCTAGCTGGAAGCAGCTTCTTCTATATTCTTCTTGTTATGTAACTTAGTTGTATATTCAGTTGTTATGTAACTTAGTTGTATATTCAGACTACAGGAGTTAGCTGCAAGTTAGCTGTATATTATGGTTATAGG
>JAOYMR010000018.1:1236866-1250973 GCA_025802075.1 Tenebrosternarchus preto | reverse complement strand
GATATTCCAAGTATCCCTAAGCACTTTGTAAGTCGCTCTGGATAAGAGCATCTGCCAAATGCCATAAATGTAAATGTTCTATATAGGCAATATTCACTGAGACAATATTCACTGATATTTATGAATATTCACTGAGAAGTTGCTCAGTATGTATAACCACTATAGCTGTACATTTGAATTTGTTAGACAGCGTTAGAAGCTGCCTCTAAGTTTATAATCCTTTTATAATCATAGTTTATAATCATATTGCTAATAATCAAATTAGCATGGATAGCCAATAGGCTACTGGGTAGCTGGCTGGGCTAACTAGCTATCTAGCAGCTAACATGTGCCAGCACAGTTACTTTAACTTGTTACTTTAAATTACATACCTTGCGTTGTTACTTTAAATGTAACTACATTTGCTGCACTTACTGTGATTCACTAATATTATTTCCACTCAGTTGGAAAAGCTAAATAATAGACAAGCAAATGTAAAAAAAATGTTTTCGCCCATTAGTGACAAAGATTCTTGGCTGCTTCAGAAAAACACTTCGTTTTACAGTAAAGACTTTTAAAAAACATGAAAACCGATACCATGTGTTTTGCTGTATTACTATAATATTCTTACTATAGCATTACAGTAAACACAGTAAGATCTTATATACTATACTGTAGTGTTATACTCCTGTAAATATGCAACAAATACCCCTATATAAAGTATCATATTGGCTCATAAACAATATAAAAATATGGAAAACTTTTAGTTTCTGATACTCAAACTTTTACTCAGATTAGTTCACCAACATGTCATCGATCCTGTCAGTAAAACTGCACAGTGCAACGCTGTTTCACAAATTCATAAATCATGTGACCTCACTACACTGACTCAAGAACCGTTACTACTCTGAGGATAAACCGGTATGAGGTTATAATGTATAACATTTAAAAAGGTTAAAGGTTGTGTACTCACCAGGCTTTGGTTGACTGAGTTTGAGTCATCCTCGGGAAAAGGGGTGTTGATAGCTAAGGCCATGCAATTTGCAAAAATGGCAATTAATATAAAGTTATCAAATACCCTGTAAAAGCAAGGTTAAGGAATAGACACAGTGTGTCCAAAAGTGTATCAATCTCAAGGATAAATACACATTAAGAAAACTGCTTTATTCAGTAAAATGGAACAGAACAAACTCAATAAATTCTAATAAATTAGTGCATGTAGCATTTCTGAATAAGCTTAATTTCTGAATATCCTCTCCTATGTATGCAGTGTTTTTTTTTTTAATTAACAAGACTTAGCTTACTGACATCCTTCATAGAAACACATGCTTCAGCCTTACAAAATTATTTTAAAGTAGTTTGTTTTCAACCAGTCAATTCATACAACACAAACGCCCCAGGTTGGTACAGTCCAAAATGCACTGATGCTAAACTAGTGTCAGTTTAGAATCACTGCATTTTTCATTATCTTGTAGCCATAACATAACTGAGTCTACTAGTGAGCGCCTACTAGTCAACTATTTACATTTTTAGTTAGCTGGATAATTTAACTGTACAGTAAGCTGAGTGCCTTTCAGTGGACAAATACCTTAATTTGGATTCATCTTCATTAATTTTGGATTCATCAGTTAACATTATAAGATAAACTGGGTAGTTATTAATCCTAGTTCATGTTCATTTCCTGCTGAAATAAATAGAACAAACTAACAAATCAGCTCATTAAGTAACTAGGTAAGGTCAAGAGCACGACCAGGTATGTTAAAGCAGGACCGGGAGAGTTAAAGCAGGGTAAGGTTTGTAAGAATGTTAGAAGAAACAGAATGATTCAGTCCAGAAACTACCTTTCTGTGCTTAGTTTTCTGTGCCTTGTAGAGAATCAGTAATTGCTTGAAAATGTTCACTGGTGCTTTGGGCAGACAAATCTTTTTTAGTGCTTATAAGTGCTCCAAATTTGATCCATGGTTAAAAGTGGGTTATGAACTATTTTAAACTATTCTGAACTTCAAATCACCATGACTCTGATGCCTTTATAAGACATTAACTTTTTCAACTTTTAATATATGTAACAGTGCCTATGCTGCCAGCCAAAAGAATATCATGGAAAGATGTAAGCAGGCTTTTTCTTGGGGGGCACTGCCTTTCCTGGTGTCCTTCGGTAATCCGCAAGGCTCTTCTCACTCCTGGGTCCTGTTATTAAGATATGATGGGCTCTACACTGTTCAAAACTTATTCAGCCTCTCGCTGAATTGCAAACAGCAATGTTCTGCTGCAAACTAGGCTAAGCATGTGTGCAAACACACACACACACACACACCTGCTCCTGGCTCAGATTAAGGTGCTTTCAGCTCCAGGCTTAAGACCTGTCCAACTCTCTTATGCACAGATGGAGAGAGTTTTCTGCCTGGACCTTAGTAACAACGTTGCTTTTTATTTTTTTATCTAAGAGTATTATTGTAATGACTATAAATATGAATATCCTATTTTTAATATTAACCTAATGAATATGTGAATATTCATATCCTTTTTTTTTCCAAGAAAAAGCTTATCACCATTCAGTACTCATCTCTAATATGCTTTTGCCTTTATGAGATATGGCTTGTTATGCCAGAGAAATGGTGAGTATGAATTCTGCTTTGTTTATGCTGAGTCTTGGCCATTTGTACTTTTTTCCCTAGCTTTCTTTCATCAAATCACAGCATAAAAAATAGCCTACTCACTTCCCCTTCTTCCTTACCCTCAGCATACATAAACATAAACATAATAAAACTCTAAACATAATAAGACTGTACTCACTATGCTTGCACAGTTATATAAATTTAGACAAACAACTTCAGGATTATAGCAATAGACGATATTATTGTGTTACAATTTCAGTCCTCCATGTGAGCGTTAAAGAATCTTCCATCTGTTTCTGTCACATGATCCTCTTCTCATAGCTGCAACTCAAGTGATCTAATGCATCTCAGTGAGAGAGTGAAGGAGAATTAAAATATATTAAATCTTAATTCTGGAGAATATCAATACAATGCAGTGTTTTGACACTTGTATAGTTCCCCAGTAATTACTGATCTAATGGTTTTAACACATTGCTATAATTACTGCTATAATTATCATCCATTTCACTTTGCAGCTGATCATAGCAACAAGCGTTTTTTTACTCACAACTACAACTGGTCAGTGAGCATAAACCTGAATACTTGTGCTGAGATTTTATTTTTATTTTGCGTAGCATCATGATATCTGAACAAATCTTCCATGTTTGCTTGTTGGAAACCAAAATACAACCAAATTGGCACATTAACACTTCATCTGAACAAGCTAGTCAATTTTTCACTTTAGACTAGGTCACGTGTACGGGACATTCTTTATTCCATTTACATATACCTCATCATTTTTTGCACCAGACTGAAAATCTATGTTGCAGTCATTTCAAGTGGTGTTTAAAACACACACACATTCTTACTCACACGCCCGTATCCCTTACCCTCAGCACATCCATAAGTAGTGGTCATATTGTAAAATAAATTCAGAGGAGATAGTGTCACCCGAGGCTTGGGGGAAGTGGGTAAGGAAAAACCAAATACCTCAGGGGAAGAATTCAAAATTGGGATGCCGCAGACACAATGAAACAATGAAATTTAAATGTAAAACTACCTTGCTGAAATATTTGTGGCTGAATGCAACAATCCTGACAGCAACCTTCCAGCAATTAGAGTAAAGTCTACCCTGCGGAGTGGAGTCAGTTACTGCAGCAGAGGGGGACAAATGAAGGATGTACAATGATGAGAATGGAGAAAAACAAAACCTCTGACAGCAGCCTGGTGCTGCCATGAGTAAAATAAAACTTTTTTTTCAAAATAAAAAGTGCGTAGAAGCCATACGTTAGCGATAACCTTTTTGACGATTCCTTTTGCAGAGTCTAAGTCTGTCCCATACTGCTTGTGAGTTGCAAAAACATCCTCAACTAGAAAATTGAAGTTTTTCACTATGTTAATTAAACAATAAACACAGAGCTAAACAGTTAGACATTAAAGAAACAAACAGGAAAGCAGCTAACAGTCAACTACATTGTATGTTAGCTTTCTATAAGTGTCTGCTAACTATGACACAAAGCCTCTACATATGTAGTGTTGGTTTATCAAAGAAACAATGAAACCTCATATCAGTGCCTGCTTATTACTGAGCTTCTAAAAATGTTTCATTGTTATATGGTCAGTAATGCCATTTTTGTTTGTCATGGAATGTACTAAATAGCAAAGTAGCATACTACTGGACTAAACTGGAGCAAAACTAGTGCTATAATCCAGATTAGTGAAAAATATTGATGATCGTCTTTGAATGATGGAAATTACATCACGTCATGTCTGTCTCTTTGGTGATTCAAAAACATGCTAATTATGTTTGAATGTTTTTTTTTTTTAATTTGTAATTCCCATTTTTTTAATGGTAAACAATGTAATACGTTCTCAAACAAAATAAAAGTTTTGTGTGAAAACTGCATAAAGCAGTAACTGGAGGCAAGAAGTTAACTGGTGTTTAAGTTTTGGTCTTATAATTGATGCCTAAATCTTGTCTTGTAATTGGAGTTGCTAAACCTCTGGATAAACATAAAGCCAGATGTTATCAAAGCCTTAAATTATCAAACTGAACAAGGTGCTGTCCCTTCAAATAGAAACTTGTGCTTCAACATACATAAATGACCCTAAGTGGAAATTGGCAGGGGACATGAGTGTGTGCCCGATTAATTCATTTCATTTTCTCAACTGGAATCAGGTCTTCATCCACTTTTATTAAAGGGCATTCCCAATTTCCCTTTATAATATGCATAGCACAACCTTGCTGAGAACCCTTTTTCCTAAGAAACTTGCCATTCCTCCGTGGTCTAAACACACTGGGCTTAGACACAGTGTAACGTTGCACAGTGCTTAAGTTTTCAGAAGCCCAACTGGACTGAATTAATTAGAAAGTAGGAATTAAGTAGAAATTAAGTAGAAAGTAAGGCATATAAATCTGGTGTTCAATCACATTCATCAACTAGATTAGCTCTACTAGATCAGGGATTCCCAACCCAGTCCTCAAAGACAGTCCACATTTTTGATCTGCCCAAGCTCATGTCCACCAAACAACATACTTGAACCTATCAAACAAGATCACTGAATACTAGGTACACCATCTGGAAGTTGGAGCATCACAAAACTGAACTGCCTCAGGATTTCTGAAGACTTCCTTGGGAAACACTGCACTAGTTGTTGTATACTGGAGATAGTGACCCTAGAGATCAGAAATGACAGTAGTCCCAGCTCTTGCAAACAAACTGCTCTTTTGTCTCTTTTCTTAAGCATGTGTAAAGGATACTTCCACTCCACAATGTTGATGCATGCCTGGCGAAAGGGGTTGTTGAGAGTGAGGCAGCACAGTGCCCTCTCTGGTCGTGTGTTAGAGGTGCCATGCTTCATGCTCTTTTCATGTTGCTGCTTCTTCTTCTCTGCAAGGGCGCCCACTGGCAGCAAAGCGGTCGGGGCCACCGCCGCAGCCGCTGCCGCTGCCGCCGCCGCCGCCGCCTCTGCCTCCGCCACGGCAGCAGGGTCGTTTTCACTCATGGTGCCGGTGCGTACTGAAGCAAGGCTTCAACCGGTATGGTCCTCCCAGGGGAGAGAACACAGGGAAAGAGGAGGGGGCGGGAATGGGGGCGGGAATGAGGGCAGAAATGAGGGCGGGAACAGGGGTGGGCACTGGGGCAGAGGGGTGGAGAAGTCTCACCAACAGGCTGGCACGTCACCAGGAACAGAGATGCTGCTGCTGCTAGCATAATTTGCCTCTGGAGAAAGAGAAAGATAGGGAATAAGTTTGTGTATGGGTGTACGACTTTATATATAATCTCATGAAGCTCAATTTTTCATCCACAGAATCCGTATGCTAACAGCTGAACAGCTAGAGAATTTTCTGTCCACTTAGCCAAATCACTGTGGTACAAAGCCAGTTCGGCTGAAGATGGAATCACAGGAATCAACAGAACAAACCATGGTGACAGCTGAACTCTTGACTCTAGTCAGGTGAGGAGACAATGCTCCTCTGAGCCCATCAACACCACCTTACTATGACACTGATCTGAGAAAAGAAGTTTAGTCACCACTAATGTGGTCCGCTGCAGTTATCTATATTAGGATTTGGATAGTAAGAAGTAGTTCTGTATCAGCCAAGAAAAGACTAAGCCAATATAATAAAATGACTAATTTGCACATGGCATGGCTGTTTAGAGATAAATCCCTACATGCATGTGGTCCTTCTGTTCATTTCTAACTTGGGGAAGAAAAGTAAACAAACACAAATGTGCATATCATGGGTTCCAAAGGACTCTGACGTAAGAATAGAAACCACTGCACTTTGATGTTTATAAAAGAATAATCACTCCAGCCTGCTTAGGTTACTACCTCTGTACCTACGTCCGTCACTACCGCCACTGCATAAACACTTGAAGATATAAAGTCCCAAGCAGTACAGCTGGATCCACTGAAACCCTTGCCAACGCTGACAATCAAGGCCCCCTCAGACGCTGTGTAGAAGGTAGCACACAAATGCTTTGCCTCGTGGAAGAAATGTATAATAATCATAAGGAAATGTGAAAATGTATTTGATCGCTTTCTAAGAAAAATCCGAATAATAACTTGATTGTGAAGACAATTCCAAATGTTGCGAAACGCTGTCACTTGTATCGTAATATCGCATAGGATGGCGTGACGCACGATCTTAAAACACAAGGATAAGACGCATGAATTCAGAGGCATGAAAAGCTGTCACTCCAATTAATAAGCTGCGCAAATAATCATTGGACTGATAGGCCCCGCACAGGAAACGAGAAGAAACGAAAAAGGTCAAATGGTCCGCATTTCCTTTACAACCACTGTCCTCTACCGTCCTACTGCAAAGGCTGTGCTTACATTGCAATTATGGGAGGACCTGTCGGAGAGATAAAAAAATGCACCTTGACATAGTAGCCCAGTCTCTTTCTGAGAAGACGTTTTACAACACGCTGTGTTATAAACACTATAAACAGTGGAGGTGTATAACACCTAACTATGTTCTTAAGAACACTTATAAATGTTCCTTCTGAAAAAGCGAGGCCCTGGAGACGGTTTATTTTTATGTCTCCTTTTAACGTCTATTTGAGTCGACCGGAGAGAACGGCTGATGCAAATAGCTAGTGACATTCCCGAAAGGGACTAGTGACACTTCGACAGTAACCTTCACTAAGCAAAACGGGGTCTCTCCTTGACGTGCAGATACAACAGCCTATTTAGACACCCAAAATATTTACAACGACAGCGTTATCAATACATGATGAAAACAGAATGGTACGTGGCCATCAGATACTGGCGATGCTCATTTTAACAGCTGGTATTATTGCTAGGTTACCACGCCACGATGTTTGAGCTCCAACACGCTTGTTCACAGAATCCACTTGCCAGCATTATCTTTCATAGCAGCCAGACATTCCCAAAACCTTACTTAAACATAGCAAACCGTGGTAGCATTAAATGCTTAACGTGACCACAAGCGAAGGACAAAGAGACTCCTATATGACTGCGATTTAGGTTGCGTGAGCTGCCTGTCCTGTATAATAGCTTTCCGTGTTGTTGGAAAAAGATGTCACTACTTCTGAATCTACAGACGAAACCTGACGCAGCTCTGCTAGAATCCATCAGACCTCTCTGTGAACCTCGTACCTTCTTTGAACGCTTTCTCTTCACCCGGTGTGTTAGTCTAGTCCACTTATGTCCAGAGAGAAAACTCCACCGATTTGACCAAAAACACAGGTCCGTTCTCAAATGGCAAATTAAAAGTCATCAGTTTGTAGCCAGGAGGGACATTTGGGCTTTAATTAAAATGTTCCATCTTGTTCGCGAAAAAGCGAGCTTTAGAACGAAAGTGCGCACGAGAGCATCCTCGTTCCTTGAACTGCCAGTTTAGCGTCACGGCGTCACTGAACAGTGAAATGAGCACATCAGCGCGAGTTCCCTCCTGGCTGTCCTTCCATTTCGTGGATGCACGAGGCTCTTTTAGTTACCTGTCATAAGAAAATGACAAAACACACACAGTGTTTCTACGAACACTGTAGCACTTGGTAGAACCAGTAAAGCTAGTGGCTGTGTTGTAAATGGGAATTTTGCTTATCATAACTGATCCGAATACCACTGGTGTTCATCACTCGTCTCAGTGTTAGTTCAGCGTCCATATCCGGGTCCTTCGGGTGTTGCAAAGTGAAAATTTCTGAATCATTGTATTTGACTGTCAAATTAATATCAAGCCAACATTTCACAATGAGTTGTTACTATTAATATCTGGAGTCTATCAACTATTAATAAATGGAACAGTTACTCCTCAGGAAGAGCAATATGTAAATTAAGACCCCCCCCCCCAATTGTATATGTAGCACTATCAGTATTTTTCCCATAGAACCAATTAGCACGACCTGGCCTTGACCCCTGAACACAAGCCGATTCTTACTTATGACAGTAGAATAAAGATAATATGGATTTTGAGAGAGAGAGAGAGAGAGAGAGAGAGAGAGATAGATAGATAGATAGATAGATAGATGGAATTCCAGTGTCAGCATGTGCCAATTTGGAGTAAATAAATAAACATAAAAAGCAAAGTCATTGAATTGTAAATAATTTGCACACAAATCAGGATGGACAGCCGGGGAGAACTCTAACTATGTGAGTGTGTTGGTGTGTGTGAGTGTGAGTGTAGCAGAAATCAGCTACTTCATGTTGGCATGAAACTTGGTCAAGCAGGTAAATCTAATTTTAACAATGTTTTCAATTTAAAAGAAAAAAGGCTCTAAATATTTTTTTTTTTGCCAGTGAACACATGTATTGAAGTTCTAGTAGTTTCTTCTAAGACAAAGTCCTAGCAAGAGGGAAGTAACACATATTCCATAGTTATATATTATTGTCCACACAATAATATGTAGTTCATGTGTGGAGCAGAATGTTACAAAACAGCTCAAGTATCTTTATAAAGGGCCACTGACTTGCCTGCCAGTCTGTGAAATGCCTCCACCCTAATGCCTGAATGACTGCCATTTTTAGTTCAGCAACAATGAGATAAAACACTCTCCATCCAATCCACTTCACACCCAAGCCATTTCTCATCTTACAGCTGTCTCTGGAATATTCCCTCGTCACATCACTGCTCAGAGCATTCCAGAACATTCTCTTAACCAAAACTCTTTGAAGCCATGTACAGAAGCCCGCTAGGTAAATCTCTGGAAAATTGTGGAAAAGGCGTGGAAAGAATCTAGACCTTTAATCTTAATTAAGCTTAATATTATTTTCTCAATGTACAACATATTCCAAATCATATTTACCAAGTATATGCACTTTTAAGACCAACAAGTAATATTTATTGATGTTGACAAGGCAATATTTTAAAGACAAAACTTTGATTATGGCCTACAGTAACTGCATCATTAAGGAGTAAATAGAGGGTTTTGCTCACAAAAAAAGAATACAGGAACAAACATTGTATGTATAGAATAAAGGAGTTAGATTATCATATTAAAAGATGAATCTTAAGTAGAATACAGCAGGAACTACTCACCTGTGAGGAAATTTGCTGTGTGGATCTGCTAAAAACCCGTCCATGTTTCTTCTCTGACTTTACAGACTGACATGCTAAGAGCTTACAGCAGGAGTGTTGGATATTTTAACAGGTGGTGTCCATTTACCTATCAACCAGGTATAATGTCCTGTTTCAGAACCCACCTGAATTATTGAGCAGTTCACAGTATGCTTTGACCAATAGGGAAGGGCCTGTTGGGAAGCCATGTGGCTTAGGTCCATGAAACCCCAGAAGAAAGAAGATGGTAGATGGTACACTGCACAAAAGGTGACCAAAATGCTGGTCTGGGATCAGTTAACCTTACTAAATGGTAATGAGTGCCATTATACTTTGAAACACAACTCTTGCTTCATATCAGCTCGAAAGGGCAGCTTTTGTGAATATCTTCTTTCTACCAGCAGTTAAGTTTAGCATGAAGTTATCCTGTTTGCTTCAGTGATGTGTCTTTAATTTCTTTATATCCTGAATTTTCACTGTAGTTAGAAGCTCAGGAGTTTCTCATGAGTTTTCACTGACAGGCAACACTCCCAACAACAACAACAAAAAACAATATACAGAAGAATAGAGATAGTATATAGAGAATAGAAATAGTCTGCATGGTTCAAATGTATTTTAATATATTTATTTTCCATATTAAACAATGTATACTAATACATTTAAGCAAATAATTTCACAGAGTGACTAAAGTGAAGCATTTTAATCTGAGGCCAAAATGATGCTTTATACTTTATCAGGACTAATTAGTGTTTAATAAGGTTAACTGATCTGAGATCAGCATTACTGTAATCTTTAACCTTCAGAGATAATCTTTCATTGTTTACCTTCTATGTCTTCACTGAAGTCATGTGACACCAAATATCAATTAAAGGTAGCTGTTTTTTTTGTTTTCAAAATGAATTTGAGAAAAAATCTTAGTTTAAATGTTAAATGTACAAAATAAACATGCTGGTAAGAGTTGAGAAAATGCATTTATTGTCTACAGCAGTGAGGTCTACCAAGGGGTCACTTTCTCTTCTGAAGCTTTGACAGGCCACCTGGTCTGGCCATGTGTTTAACAGCCCAACGAAAGTGTGCCACTTACAAGCTAAACGTGAAAGTGTTACTGACTGTACTGTTAATCTGGGCCTTTTCTGAGCTCTCGGAACAACATTTTGTTCACATGTAGCAAATCATAATTTTGCTAGTAGTTTGAATGTGAACTGAAAAAAGTGGGAAAATGCATCACACTTGAAGAGGATCTGTTTTGCCTTTATCACTGTTTTGCCTTTAACGTATGTGGTTGAGTGTATGTATATGAAGGGGTGCAGGGCTGATGGAGGCTGGAATCCTTGCAGTGAAGCTGTTCTCCCACTGCACAGTAAACGTCATCCACACACCACACACTCTTTTGTACAGCCTTTAGGCTGAAAATCTTTCTCCATCTCTGTCTCTCCCTTTCACATGTTTTCTTTTACCTGGCCCATCTAGGTTTTTTTTCCTGCTTCCCTCACCTCCAAAGTGTGGACTTCACAATGTACTAATCTACATCCTTCTCTCTTCCTTTGTTTGCTTATTCTTTGCAGTCCTGAGCTTCAGCAGGTGTGCTGTAGCAGGGAAAACACAAAACTGTTCTTGAGGCTTTCCAGAACTGACATGAATCATGAAAGAAATGGAAACCACAAGGAGTATTTCAGTATAGTTCTTTTCCATATTACTTTTCCATAATGTGGGATATTTGCCAGTAGACTCATGAGAGTATCTTATTTCCCTGTTAGACTCTCCTAAATACATGTTATGTGTATGATTGACAGATGCAGATGAATGGCATCTTGCTGGCCTTGTAGATACTGATGGTAAACAGTGTGTCACCATGTCTGTGAGAGAGTTAAATGCTAGGATGTTCCTGTGTGTGTGATTGAGAGGTTGAGAGACAGAAGATGAGTTTATGCATGTTTCTGTGTGAGTGAGTAGGCTGGTATGATGTGTGGGTTGGTTGGTGGAGTTGCGTATATATGGACTTGGGTTTATGTTTCCAATGAGTTTTTTGGCATGGCTTGTGATTGTGTCTTTGTCAATGTGCAAACATACACAGCAAGGTCTAACCCCATCAACACACACGCACACACACATACCCTCTGTAGGCTGCACCAAATCAGTTCTATGTTAATACTAGACTTTAACAGTAGCCGTAGCCTTTTTGCAGCCACTAAGAGCAAAAATAGAAACATGCACCCGTAATGTATGATCCTTTCCACGGAGTTGGGGAGCTACGGACAGCTGATTGGACAAAAGGTACCACGTGAGTACGCACTCCCAGGCTGGGATTGGATTCTATGTTTTGGAGCAGTTTGAAGCGAAGTGTTTCTGACAGGAAAATAAAGCCCAGGGGAGAGGAAGGGAGGCAGAGAGAGAGAGAGAGAGAGAGAGAGAGAGAGAGAGAGAGAGAGAGAGAGAGAGAGAGAGAGAGAGAGAGAGAGAAGCTCTGTTGAAGAGAAAAAGAGTGTGGGAGAAAGACACAGAGCAACTATATGACAGCACATCACCATTTATGCTGACTAAAGTCATCTCCTATTGAACTACTTATCTGACAAATTCCTACATTAGTACCTCGTCACACCACACAACCTGCTGTCATCTAGCTTTTATTATCAAAAATGTAAAAAAAAAAAAAAAAAAAAACCTCAATTGAACTCCCAAACCAGCCTTCAGCTTGAGTGCGGTAGGAGTAAAACTGTGGTTGAAATAATGGACCAGAAAAGTGTGCTGAGGAAGGTTTCTGGAACATCTCAGGAATCACTGCGTAGCGCTAGAATTCTTATAGAATTCTCTAGAATTCAGCTTTAGCGATTACAGCCGTCGTTGCATCACAGGTTGAACTCCCAGCCTTGTGGCTTTCTAATCTGACACGGGCATCTACAATTGAGCTACAATTGATCTGCAGCACCAGCGGCACTTGAACGATCTATGTCTTGATTTTGGTCCAATCACCAGCTCTCTGTGGTGAGGGACACAGACTCAGATTGAGGGTGGAGGTGTTATAGCCCATTGGATGAGCACGTTCCCTCTCCCTCTCACACATGACATCAATGCCCTGTTCCTTTCTTCTCAGCAGGGATGAAAAAAATATCACAGCAACCTCTGAGATACACAGCCTGGATTGTCGGAAGAATGGCACTGGAAGGGTTGAGGGAGAGAAAGAGAAATCATGCACTTTAATAAAAATGAGAAACTGACAGGGATGTTGCAGAAAATGTATGTTTTTGACTCTAAAATCAAATGAAAACTAACATGCCTTTCATATTCTGTTTATTTTCTTCTTAATATACTTCAGTATATTCAGGGCTTGTCCTTTATTCTGACACACCTTATCAAATGTGGAACCAGATGAGTTGGAGACTGTTTTGTAAAACGCATTTGTTTTGCCCATTCATACACACTAAAACCCTGTTTTCCACCACTAATAACAAATCTGCTCAAAATAATTGTGAAAATGCAGCTTTGGTGTTGTAGTGCAATTAACTAAGCATTTAAAAAATGCCGTAAGGTTAAGACACATCCACTGCTGCAAAATAGTAGAACCCGTTGTCACGCTGTTTACTGCAGTAAATGTTTAGCTGGTAGACTTTGTTATCTGTTCAGACAAAGAACTTGCCTGGGGTGTTTTGTTTGTTTTTAATTTTGTCTATATTCTGGCTGCTGTATTGCATAGGACTGCGGCAGATAAACAAAGTACCGTGCGTGAAATTACACAGGAATCATAGATCAGACAGTCGCGCATGATCACCATTGACCTTTTCTATCGTTATTTATTTAAACGTGAATGTTTGGAAAACGGACTGGAAACGCAAGTGTAGCCAAAACACAAAAATCACAATTTAGCTGTGAAGGGTGAACCATAGACTGACATAAAAACGAAGCACCTTCTGAAAAACTCGTTTCGTGCGTGTTACCGAGGCCATCTGCTGGTGAGAGAATAAAATAACAGGTGGAGGAAACGGTTCGAAAAGCTCGATATAAACTGTTAAAAAAACAGCGATTCGTTATCCAAAGGTACTGCTTTGCTGAACGCACTGCAGTGTTTTTTTTAGTGCAGACAACAAAAAGCCGCTAATAGTCACTACTACTGCAATACATGGACGTTCCCGTAGGAATTACATATTAATATCATTAACAAACACATACCAAAATACCAATCTGCATTAAACTTATAAATCATTTAAATCATTAAAAAAAGCTGTCAGAGTACAGAATGTTGTATGTAGCCTTCATGTTATGCACAGACGGGCGTTTAATGATGCATGTGTCGATTCCCTTTCCTCCCACACATGGTCTTGTCTAAAATTACCTTTTCTAAAGAGGGAATAAGACGTTTCCTCTGTTCTGGATGTTCTCGAAGCCGCTGGATCATTCTGGACCGTACCATAAAGAGTTCTGGGGGGACTTGTTCTGTTCGCGAAACAAACGCGTGGCAAGCACCCCCACCCCCACCCCTCCCAGCGGTGTAGTTGCCACGCGTTTGTTTCGC
>JAOYMR010000018.1:1207846-1236766 GCA_025802075.1 Tenebrosternarchus preto | reverse complement strand
TACTGCATACTGCATACTGGATTTAGCCAAATTTAGTACGCGAGTAGTATGTAGTATGCCATTTCGAATACAGCCCAGGTCCTTGTCGGTCAATGGTTCGTTGGTATTAGTGAGTGTCTTGCATATTTGTGATTCTTGTTTCTGTTTAAAAAACCGAAAAATAAACGGTACTTTTGAATTAATGCACAAAATTCGGTTTCGCTTTTTACAGCTCTCGGGACTCGCAACGTGACAAGTGTTAACCCTTGCAAAGCATTCTAAGTAATATATGAGTATATGTTAAAGCTAAACAGTGTTAAAGCTAAGCATTGCAACAACAGATATGAAGTCAGTTTGATATTTGACAGTGATTTTCGTTAGACATTCGCCAATGACTTATTTTCTATCATGTATGTTCCTGCTACAAGTTTCATTAATAAAAGATTAAATGTTTTACCTCTTTCTTTCTTTCAAGTTTTTGAAAGAGGGATCATAGATAGTAGATAAACACTAAACATAACTGGGATTATTGGATTTCAAAACCAGCTAAAATGCATTACAAACACTAAAAACAAATCATGCAGGTAAGTGCCAGAATTAAAAATTATCCATGATAACTGAATGTAAGACAATATCTACTTTACATACTTTAACTTTGTATTTATCTTCAGTTTGTCACATTCAACTTATTATATATACACTATATTGCCAAAAGTATTCACTCACCCATCCAAATGACTGTGCACCAGTGCACAAAGCAAGGTCCATAACGACATGGATGGAAGAGTCTGGTGTGGATGAACTTGACTGGGCTGTACAGAGTCCTGACCTCAACCCGATAGAACACCTTTGGGATGAATTGGAGTGGAAACTGAGAGCCAGGCCTTCTCGTCCAACATCAGCATGTGACCTCCCAAATGCGCTTCTGGAAGAATGGTCAAAAATCCCCATAAACACACTCCTAAACTTTGTGGACAGCCTTCCCAGAGGAGTTGAAGCTGTTCTAGCTGCAAAGGGTGGACCAATGTCATATTGAACCCTATGGATTAGGAAGGGGATGTCACTTAAGCTCATATGAGAGTCAAGGACGGCGAATACTTTTGGCAATATAGCATATATTTACAAGACTAACGCGATGATTCACATTTGGAATTTGAATATAATGTAATACAAGCTTCCATTTTGAATCTCAAGAGCATTTGAACAGTATTACATACAATATTACAGTTATCTGTGAATGATGAATGTAACGCTGTTTGCGCTTTATATGAATTCATTTTCTATTCTGAATTTCAACAGCAATTAAACTATAAGCAATATTAGTCACCTGTGAATGGTTCAGCTAGGTAGAAGTAGTAACACAACCATTGAATTTTGAATGTAATGCACTACTTTATGTATCTTTTGTTTTTAATAGAAATTCAATCATATTGCAAGCAATAAAAATCAGATGTGAGTAGGGCAACTAAGGGAAATAACACAATTATTACATTTTAAATGTAATGCAATTGTTTTATATTAATTTCTTTTCCACTTTAAATTTCAATAGTAATATAATAGTAATTTAGGCACAGTCCATTTATAGATGTCTGAATGGACTGAATGGGAAGTTTTGATCCTGCTTGCACATTGTTTTTTTCACACATGGCAGAGTAACAAGGTAAATTAGAAAATTGAAGTAATTAGTAACTAATTGCTTATTAATAAATTAGTTTTAAATGGTTAACTAGGTGGCAGTAAAGAATAGATGGGTTTCTACAATTAACCTTTTAACTGCCACAAACCTGCTTATATTTTTTTTACAACAAAGAGCAATAAATGAATGAGGTAACAGTACTGACTCCTGTACAGGTGAAGCTTATTCTAGTGATTTAAGCAGCCCCAGTTACATGAGCACCACTGTGCCAAGGCTGTGTCATCGTAGGCATGAAAGCATCATCAAACAGACCAGAGGTTGTGTTGCAAGAGAATTACCTACTTGTATTCCACACTCATGTCTGGAATGCACATAGGGCATTACCTTTAGCCAAACTAGAGTCCTCTTTTGTACATGCTTTGACTTTCAGAATTGTAACTTGTTTTAGTAATTTAGTAATAAGGGTGTGCTTCCAAGAATTTCTGGCCATCTGTTCTTTACTCTGGTACTTGCTGCTGATATGAAACCTTTTTGTGAAGTCATGGATCACACCAAACATCTTGAGTCACTGTAGATGTTCATGGTTTGATCTTTAATTTGCTTGCATGTTTCGATCAAAGTTTTCAGTTCTGCATGTTGGGCTGATGTTGGTCATCTGTCCTTGGATTAGGATGGCTGTCTCTGTTGTCACTGCCAACCCTCTCACCCCATCTTCAACTGTTGAAGAGCCATCAATAAACAAGACCAAATAAGGCCAGCATTTTTCAGTGGAGTTTCTTGAATTACTCTGAGATACTTGGGAAGGTTCTGAAGAGCACAAATTCAGAGTTTAACCTCTTGGGCTATTTCAGTCTCAACTGCCTAATGAACAAATGGTTATTTGAGCCCTTGTGATTTGTTAGACCTTAAATGATTTATAATTTCAGGCCATTGAAGAAAGTGTTCAAGAGTGGTGTCTGTATAGCTTACCATCAATTTTTGTTAATTCCTGCATGCTGTAGCTAAAACTCTGCTAATCTTACCTCAGTCTCCTACTGTTTCCTGGAATTTTTAACTTCAGCCCCATCAAGCATGTGTGAATGACTTATCAGCTTTGTTTAAAATGATATGAACTGCCCACTATTTTCATTGATCAATTGGTTCCTTTGTCACCTAGTTTTACAAACAGGATGATTGGTCCATTTAGTGGACGTAAGCAATAGATACTGTCACAGGAGTCCTGGAGAGCTGCAAAAAGCTGGACCGGACTCTACGTGCATTAAGTAAAAAAAAAAAACGTTTATTTTTGGTTTCGTTATTACACAAACAATCTTAAACGCTCACCAAACACTGACGACATCTTAACAATATGTTGACAAAGACCAACAAACACTCAGGGACATGCACACGCTTATATACACACTCACCCTAACGAGACACAGGTGAAACAAGTAACAATAACGAACATCCACGAGACCGACAACACGCACTCCGCCCACATCACACCAACGTACACACACACCCTCATTCAACCAACACAACACAGGAACACACCCCACACAGACACGAGATAGGGGAGGCGGCTTGGGCGGCCACCATGGCAGATATGACAACAGAGGGAGTATCTCAGGTCTTTCTTGAGTATTTGTACATGTCAGAAAGCTAGCTTACTTCAGTCAAACACCTGGTAAAATAGTAAACAGCAAGAGAGAAGCAAGTTAGGGAGGAGTTACTAACCGTGTGTAAAACCTGCTCTCACACACACACAATCAGGGATCTTCAAATGCATCTGCACCTAAACTACAATTCAGTAGAATCCAGTAACATTTTTTATAACTAGGTATTTTTCTGTTGTGGAAAAGATTAACACCCTCATACTTAGTGCTCTATATGCTGTATTGAGATGTTCATGAGTTAGATTAGAGGCCACTGCTCATGTAAATGTCAATACAACCAAATTTCTTATACTCTGCTACTAGCCCCATAACTAGGGCTAAATCATAATTAAGAACCAAACCTCCAAAGTTCTAGTCATTTATGGGATAACTGAACAGCTAGCATTTCACCTCATGGAAGCTAGTCCAGAGAAAGGTCTGGTTTGACCTTGCTCAAAAAATCTGTAACATAGGGCTTGAACAAAGTGACATGAAATGACTGACATGCAACAAGTTTGGCAACCATAGCCTGTAGGTTACCTCGATGATCGGTTTCTCCAGCTGGAAGGGGCTCAGATCAAGACTTCAACTTGCTGTAAACCTTCAGTTGCATGTCATGGGAGGAAAGCCATTCTGTCTCCAATGCAGCAACCTGGGACAGGACCACATTTCCAGTGAGCTTGGGCATTAGAACATTAGATAGCTTCTCCAAACATTACTGGGCATTCTCCATTACCCTCTCACTCACCCTCTCCAGGTATCCATGGCTGGGGTCTCATTGGGTGACAGGTTCTAGGGTACAAATGGGAGTTGGTACCACACGCTGGAAAGAACACAAGGGGATTCTAGGCTTTCTGATCAAAGAAGGAAGCAAGACCACTTGGGCTGCTGCAAGAACATCCATAACTCCTGGTTTAACCTTTCAGCCTGACCACTGAAGTGGGAGTGATAGGCAGAGGTTAGCCTGACGGTCACTCCCAGTTTCTCCAGAACACCCAGTGAATTGGGGACTCCTCTCAGGATATTCTTAGGAATAACAGAAACAGAAGACTACTGGAACAGCAACTCAGCATTCTCGTGAACCGGTCCACTAAGATGGTGGTGGTGTCTACCAGCTGGAAGCTCTTTTTGTTGAACAAGTAAATCAGGGGTTTTATGGACACTGGGGATGAAGTCTCAGGTGAGGTTAGGCTCTTAGATGCAGGAAAGGCATGTCAACTTTACTCAGTCTGTAGGTGATCTGGAACTGGAACCTGATAAACAGTGACCATCAGGCCTTCCTGGGAAATAAGCTCTTGGTCTGGTGTAGGTACTCCAGGTTCTTGTGGTCAGGAAACATAAATGAATAATGTGCCAGTGGCACCATTGCTTGATGGCCTCCTTGAGATCAGAATACTTAAGCATGGAAGCATTGACATCATCCTGAAGGAAGTCGAAAGCCCACTCAGCCTGGGATTCCAGCCAAGCCTGTTAAGTTGTTAGGTTTGCCCTTGAGCAATGTGGTGAGAGAGACAGTAAATGCAGATGTTGCAATAATCTGTAAAAGTCTGAGGATAGTGGACCATGGCCATTTGACCTCTACCTTTTTGTCTTCCATTGTCACACTAATGGGGCTGATCATATAGACCTAGAAGGTGGTAGACTTTTGAAGACAAAGTTATTGTCCAATAGCTATTTCGGAACAGCTCTAACATGGGACACATGCTCTGGGAACAAGGGAAAGTAGATCAAAGTGTCATCAATAAATAACAATGGCCTAATATCTCTGAATGTTATTGATAAATGATTGAAATATTTACCTGGCATTAATTAGGGCACATGGCACTACTTGGTATTCAATATTCTGATATTGTGACAAACACCATCTTCCACTGGTCTCAGAACACACTAGCAGACATCAAGCAGGACTTAAATACACTGGGAAAATGTGAAACAGGTGAAATCAATAAACAAGGGAATTGGAGCAGATGAGGGATCTGGGGGATCAAGGGAGTTGGAATCCAGGAATATGGTGAGAGACCAGTTGCAAAGGTGACTCTCCGAGTCCTTCACCCAACCTTGGATCATTCAAAACAGTGATTATTTATTTCACAGTAAGCAACTACAATAAATAATACATCACTCTCCTAGATAAGCTTCATTGTCTCTGTGGAGAAAATCTTTTGCACAGAAAACACTTTAGACAGTGCTGTGAGCCAGGAATAATGAAAATCAATACCACCTTTTCCAGTGGAACAATAACATAATGCTTGTCATCCTTGAATGACGTCATTCCACTGTGCTGTTCTCTCTTGTAAATAAATGTACGGAGGATATAGAGGATATACTGTTCAGTAGATCAAATATGTTAGTCCTATGGTATTGCAATGTTTTTTGACCATTTGTTGCAGTTGTTGTTCGGAGAGACTCTACATTCCAATGATTGACCCAATCAGAATCAAACCTGTGAATGCCAAACTAATAATGGACTATGGTTATAAAACATGAGTATTCAGTTACTTATGAAGCTATATTTGAAATTCATGAATGTAACATCTTTAAACCTGAGCACCAATTTCAGCATGGCTGCACATCCAAATATGTGTATATTCATATAGGTGTATTTTGTTAGTCCATGCAACTGGAAGACATTGTTGAGGCATTCTGCAGTTGGGAGAGGCATTGTGTGCTTTTTATTATTTTAGAAGATGGAATGCATAGTATGATGTCATATTGACATCACCTTTGGCTTTGCCTGAGAAGTAAACCAAGCCTACAGAGCCATGAACATAAAGGGAATAAAACAGATGACACTGAAGGGGCAGAGACCAGGACACAGTCATACATAGAGAAATAAATTGATTTTATTTGAACTTTATTTGAACTATTTTTTGTTGTTAAATTAATTTATAAATCCCTTAATGTCTTAACTGATATTTTTAACAGACAGCAGAGAGACAGTGGAGGTTAGTGGCAGAGGATTTTGATAATTCTTTAAGAGTGTGTGTCCATGGGGCTCATTATATAACATAATGCTCTATGTAATAATCTGCTATGCACTCTGCTACTTCCTACGAGCAAGCAAGAGAAGGGCCATGTTCTCGCCCACAGCCAAAATTCCAGTGCTCATGAGGTGACCCAGCTTTGTGTATCCTGCAGCCACGAACCATGAGTGCAGCTTTAGTGAAGACAAGAGGGCTGATGGTCCTCTGCACCTCCTGAACCAATCCTGCAGGCCACCTTCCCCCGGTAGGACAAATGGGGTAGCAAACTTTTCCATCAAGACAATTTGATGCACTCTCTCCACTATACCCTCCCAAGTATTTTTCTGAAAATCATCTTTCCCTAAGAAGATCCCCAGCATCTTCAAACCATCTTTACCCCACCTTAAGGATCCTGGCAGGTTTGGCAGTCCCCCAACCCCTCCCTGACTAACCCATCAAGCCTCACTCTTGTACCAGTTAACTTTGAATGAAGAAGCCCTTGCATACAGATCAAGGGCTTTGGACAACACCTGAACATCCTGATTGTCTTTAATAAAAACTGTTACATCTGCATAAGTACAAAGTGCTACCCCCAGACCCCTGACACCCTGCGAAACACAAAATCCAGCTAGTCCATTCCGCAGACAAACGAGTAAAGGTTCAATGGCTGCACAAAGGGTTGGCCTGACAAAGGGCAACCTTGCCTAATACCGCTTGTAACAGCAATTGGTCTACTCAACCCACCGCCCACCCTAACCATGCATGTAGCACCAGAATACATAGTCATACCAACCCTACGAAACTTACCAAAGTTTCCCCAATACCAAAGGCCTCAAGCAATTTAAAGAGGTACCCATGATCAATACAATCAAAGGCCTTCTCTTGATGAAGACATATTAACTAATGTCTTAGACATCCTGCAACAACCAAGAACATCTTGTATAAGGAACAGATTGTCCATTATTGTCCTACCTGGAATGCATTAGGACTGGTCCTTATGTACTATTAAAGATAGATTATTTTCAAGCCTATTGGACAAAGATTTAGAAAAAAATCTTATAATCAGTGTTTAAAAGAGCAGCTGGTCTCCAGTTCTTTAAAAGAGAGAGGTTCCCTGTTTTAAGCAGTAGAGAGATAGCACGGCATGCTGACATGACACAGGTAAACCCCCTTCCCTAACATATTCACAGATAACTTCATAAAAATCATTCCCAATGCAGTCCCAAAAATGCTTATAAAAGTCAAATAGCAGGCCATCGATGCTCGGAGACCATCCAGTGTTGAGCTGTCCAACTGCAGCAGTGAGTTCTTGCAGAGCCAGACAAGAATCTAACTCAGGTCTGGAGTCAGAGTCCAACTGAAGAAGACCTTGAAGTTGTTGTTCAGTACAGTCAAAGTCACAGAAGTCTGCAGCATAAAGAGCAGAATAAAAATCCACTGCATGTCTGTGCATCTCAGGAGCTTAGATAAGCACACAGAAAACTGTATGTGAAGCTTCTCTGAAATCCACTGTGCAGTTCCAGTAACATAAGAAAGAAAGAGACCATGTGACTCATGATCAACATTACATATCACTGGAAGACTTTTTCTTCAACGTTCTTCCAAACTTTCGTACATGCGTAACATATTTTATCAACCGAAAGCACTTTTTTCATTCAGCAGGACAAGGTCCACATTCTTCTGAAGCATCATCACTGACCTGACAAACTTCTCTATGTCAGGAAAGATATTAATGTCAGGAATAATGTCAAAATATTACTGACATTAACCTGCTTTCCATACATCTCATCTAAGACTGTTCACTTCATCCATCGACTGGATGAAGTCGATCCATCCAACTACTTGTGGTGTTAGCTCCCTGAGAACTAACACCAAAACCAATACAGGACTCTCCTCAAGAAAGTACAAGCTCCCCAGGGGCCTCCTGTACACAAGAGCCACCCTTATCAGAAAAGGAAACATCCATCCTAGCTCCATCAACATTCATTCCATCAGAACCTGGTTCCCATTTCTCCTCATTCACATCACATGGCTCCACATTATCCACTGTTCGTACATGGCACTATACTGGCTGAACACTCGCTCTCATGGCCAGATGCCACAGGCAGCCCCAACACAGTTTCAGCAATTCCCCCTGAGAAGTCTCAGCAACTTCCCCTTGACCAGCATCTGCACTCACAGCAGAGCTCCTCACTTCAGAAGCAGTATTAGGAGCACCCTTCTCCTTGCCTACTATGTGAATGTGTAAACCATTTATGTCCAATGTCACCACATTCAAAACAGCGCAGACTGCCTGAACTAACATAGATCATATAAGCTTGCCGATCGTGTTTTACAAACATCAAGCGCATGGTCAGGAGAGTCCAGAAACATGTAAACCTGCCTCCTAAAGATGGACCCGTGCTGTTGTCCCGGATTTTTACAACCCAAGGGAACTATCTTGAATAAACCAGCCATCTTGCTGAATCTCAGAAGCTCATGTTCCAACACCTCATTTTGAATAAACAGCGGGACATTTGAAACAGTGATTCTTGTGGAAGGAGCAAACAGTGGTGAAACCTGCACAAAGGCATCATGTGTCTTGACCAGAGACCTTGACGAGATAAATTGAAATGTCTCTTCAAGAGACAACAGCGCTACTGCAACTTCCAAGCCACAAAACCAAACTAATCTAGATTACTCACCAAATCATGCAGTACAAAAAAAAAACCCACACTACCGTCTCCACCCCACACTACTGTCAGCCACACTCCCAGCATGCAACAGAGAGAGAGAGAGAGAGAGAGAGAGAGAGAGAGAGAGAGAGATAGAGAACGCGAGCACATTGGGACAGTTGGGAGAAACAGGCCTATATAAACAGTTAACATGAGCAGAAGAGTGAAATCTGAGGACAAAGCAGAGCACTTCTGAAATATTCTGGCTCTTCTTTTAATGATCAAGGTTTTTTCCCCATTTTCTTTTTTATTAGGATATTGACTGCTTGCACATGATGAACGGAAATGTTGCTGTCATCCTGTTTTGTAGGTGATAGTATAATTAATTAGTAAAATTGTTCCTCAACCTTTTTCCATGACTCGTTATTCTTTCAATCTCTTCTGTCTGGCTGTAATTTTAAAAAATGTCCTGTGGGAGGCAGTGTTCTCTGCGGTCTTGAATAAGCCTGACGTTATGGTGCAAGGTTTCGCTATCGCCCGTGTGCTCGACTCAGAAAGCTGTAGGCTTCTCTGTGATTTTCTTGTCCAAAATCAACCAGTTACATTCACTCCAACTCATTCATTGTGGCTGCTCCTTTGAGAGTACTACAGTTAAGTCATGTGATTTAAGATTACTGCCAAGTTTTGTTGTTGTTTTTTTACATACACGCATAAAGGCACTCCACACACACACAACGGTTCTGTTCATGTGCGATTTGATGTTTACAGTGCTGTTTAAGTAAGGATTCAGCAATAAAACAATGGTCAGTATATTTAAATAACCCATATTACCAAGATTACAAAAGTATTTTGTTTATCAAATCTAAATTTTGATAATGAAGTTGAGACACTTAGATATTGATGTAAAGTAATGGTTAAAAGATGTGCATGAACACCCACTCACCCACACCCACACATACACACACACACACACACACACACACAGACCAAGGAATAGTGTGGGAGAGTGAAAGGTGATAGTAATGAAGACAGAAAGTAATGAAGTGTTTCTTGCCAGCAGTGTAAGAACCTACTAGGCAGCCCTTAATTTCTTAATTTCTTATAAATATAAATGTATTCTATGAACCATGTGCTTTACTTAAGTTGTAAGTGTACCTATGTGTATGAGTTTGTGTGTAAGCATGCTCTGTGTGATGGTGTTCAGTTGGGGATTCCTAACATTTAATATACTTTAACATTTAATAACCCTCAACATTTAATATACTTATTTAATATAATTCCACTTATTTTAAGATAACACACCGATTTTAATTTTATTTCACAGTAAAAACAAAGCAAAAGAAAAAAGATAAGTTTAATTGCAAATAACTTAATAATTAATACTTGTTATACTCAGAGGAAACTACTTGATTTAATTAGCATTTAATAACTTAAATGACTAAAAACATGCATTGTGCTGGCTGCATGTACTTACTCAACTCAGGGTTCCATGGCTTCTGAAGATTAGGCAGGCTTGGGGCCACTATGTCAGGCACATTTCTATATTTAAGGACCAGATTGAGAGTCTCTGAACTGGGATGTTTAGGTTTTTTCCAGTACAAGACATGGAGTGCATAGTGTGAGCATTGTGTGAGATCACCATTTTTTTCTGTCCAGAGTGCAGGAGACTGAAGTAGTTTATATTCCATAAAGTTCCATAAAGTTCAGGCAGGGTTGTATAATATCAAGCATTGTACTTCCATAAAGCATTGTACTTCCTTATAGCTCCTCGGATGGCAAACACAGCGATACCGACTCCGTAAGACAGAGTGTAGACTGCAGAACAAACAATGGGAACTGAGGTTCTGTGAGACAGCTTTTGCATGGCATGTTATGACTTGTTCTTAAATGTAGACATTTGTTTGTCATAATATAAAAGGGAAACATTTCTGTCAACATTTCTCAAGTGTCCTGTAAATTATCCTACACATACTTAAGACTAATATGGCTAAACTCAGTTCAGTAAAACCATAGTGCTATTATTTGTATTGTACCATATAAATAAGTATATAATATGATAGGTGTACCAGCAAATAAATTTTTACATCTGTCTCTCTACTAGCACGACTGTGAGAGTATGGGAGATGTGGTGTGATGGGAGTAAAGTGAATATAGTGTGAAAAGCTGGAGTCATACCGTGGTAAGACCCGAGATGCAAGATTGCCATGAACAGAGCGACAGTAAAACCCCATACAACATCTGGAAATGAAAAAAGTACGAGCAAAAGGTGGAAGGAGAAAAGCAGAGAGAAAGGTTTTAATGCAGAGTCTTGACACTTACTTTTTTTGTTATTATTTATGTCTTTGAACATGTCAGTTATGGGTTAGTCTTACCTTTCCTGTGGAAAGGGGAACCTTTACATTTTTTAGTGTGGTGGGGCAGCCCTGGAACATATGGGAATGTATCATGTTCATCTTCAGTACCTTGGTGTGGTAAAGGTGATCACTCCTGGGCAGGAGTCACAGTACTGTCCTGTTTATGGTTTTCCCTGCTCTAACACCAGTTTCATCTAATCAAAAATATTAAAGCTGGAAAAACACTAAACTGTGTCAGGTGCACATCTGTTTTAATGCAACTACCTACAAAAAAGAGTTAACGTCAGGTGTCCTCTCGTCATTAACTTAAAAGCTCACAGATGTTGAACAACTACTCTACTTTAATGAGCTAAGGCAGGTCACAGAACATGTGTTTTTGGCTTTTGAGGAAACTTATAGGTTCTCACCAAAACACAGACCCATAAACTCGAAAACAAAGGTGAAGAACCCAGCGAGGATGACAGGTATCACCAGAGCTGAAGACATAACAGGAAATAATCGCTCACGTCAAGCCAAATACAGTCGTCATCAAAACAAAACAGAAAGTGAATTGTCAGTTTCAAAACAGGAAGTAAACAGTCTGGGACTAAAAAAAGACAATTATTTGCCAGAAAACTGGAGCTGGTAATTTAATAATTTCAAAAAATAAGGTATATGTTTGACTTAAATATTAATACAACTTAATATAAAATAACTTAAATATTAAATCTTATTTCTAATGTTACTGTAACATGTTAAGTAGCTTACTCAACAAGATAAACTGGTATTCTGTTTATTCGAGTAATTTGTATTTTGGGGGTGAATTTTTAAAAATGTTTATGTCATAATGCACAGTGTCCACAGTGTCTGTGTCATTTAGATTATACTTTGCGTATGTGTGTACACTCACAGTAAAATGGCCGGTAGAAGATCAGTCCACACCCAAGACCAAAGCAGATAGCAAAAAAATGATAAAACTTGTCTGGAATAAATCAATAAACAAAAATATTTAGACAAACAAAAGGTATTGTTCACCTGGTGAAGCTGGTAGAGCAAGGTAGTAGTAATGTCAAAGTGCATGTTTTTTGTTTCCAGGGATCATACAGAAACATATGCTTATAAATATATGTAAGTTACCCTACATAAGACAATCTGCCAAATGCTCTAAATGTAGATTACTTTTTGCCTGTTTTTAAATGTTTTTTTTTCCCATATAATAACGAATCATGAGCCTTCTGCTGAAAAGTAACTTACAGTGATTGTAGAAATCACACATGATGTGGTGTCCACCCTGAAATCAATAATATTGCCGTTTTAGGTGTTTCTCACATTTTAGGTGTAATTTTTCATAGCGGGTAAATCTTTGAGTATCTGAACTCTTACCGTGGAGGATCTCCTGCCCTGCCTTCAGGATGACAATGATGACAAGTTTTATCAGACCAAGTTATTTACACTTGTGTAACATAGTAACTGAAAGTACAATGGAAAATTCCAGAAATAAATTTCTCTTTCATGTTCAAGGTAGAACCGCGGCATTTTCACGTATAGTCTTCATAGTAAATTAGAGAATCTGTTTTGCAAGTAATAAAAAAGAATGCATTCATTCAAAAACGGTTTGCATAAAAATAGGTTATGATCATCTACGTTTAAAAAAGGTAAATCCTTGTTTACAGTCACCTTATAGGTCATTATGTGATGTGTACTTTATATGCACTTTTATGGAAACTTTGTTTAAATGAAAGTAGAATTCGTATAAATTGTTAGGGAATTGTCAACTAAAATTTACAATAGCCAAATTACCTATAACAGTGCTGAGAAAGTATTCTTAAGATAGAAGAAGTCAGAGTTTCTTAACCCAATGTCTCGTGAAAGCTACTCACGCACGCAGCGAACGAAAAGGACATCAAAGTACGGCAGCAACGGCAGACTAAAACCTGCAGGTGGCAGCAAAAACGTATTTCTGTTTGTCAGTTTTCGTCAAAGGCCGTTAAAAACTGACTGCTCGGTGAAAACGGATGACGTAGGGCAGCCCGCGGAGAACTGTCTTCGTGTACAAACCGCCGCGCATGCCGGGTCTGTAGTCCATGCACAGATTTTTCCGCACAGTTTACGCTATAGTGAACTTCATTCTCCAGTAAAGGGCTCAGCTTCTCAAATCTCGTCGTTTTCCAGATGGATGAGCTCAGCTTTGGGTCCTCCTCCTTATCTGAGTGACGCCGACTAACGGGTCTCTTCAGCACAACAGGAGTTATGACATGGAGAATAAGTTGCTGAATACTGAAGCTTCTCATGTGTTTGCCGTTCTCTGCGTAACGGCAAGGAAATGCACTGCAAGCTGAAAATTTTGATGGTAATTTAATGACTGATAAAAAGGATTTGACGGGCTTGGTCCGTTTTCGCCTCCGATAGACTCGCCGGCAGGGCAAGATGTCTGGGGACGAGGAGGGTTACCCTGAAGCGCAGCTGGTGACAGAAGCCGGACCGAACTGGCTTCGGGCCGAGATAGAGCGCTTGTCCCAGGAGCTGAGCGAGACGACCCGGGAAAAGATCCAGGCGGCGGAGTATGGGCTAGTGGTTCTGGAGGAAAAGCAGCTGTTAAAACAACGCTATGACGAGCTAGAAATCGAGTATGAAGCCGTTCGACAAGAACTGGACCAGCTCAGAGAGGTGAGGGTCTCTCCAAAAAGGCTTTTGACAGATAAACAGAAAAGCCATCGTGCAGCTATTATTTCTATTATAATCATTTTATCTCTTTATTTTTGGGGGGTAACTTCTAACACGCCAGGAAAATACGATTACCAACAAACGTCTGATCTCTACATGTTTTCTATCCGCCCTCTCATTCCTAAACTGTTGACCTGGTACCCAATTTACTAACAGAAAAGGAGAGCGAGCTTATCCGTGAATAAATTAAAACACTTAGTCCAAAGGTTTAATCTAAATTCTTTCATTTGCTGGATTCAGCAACGCACTAAATACGGGTTTTGTTGATGCAGAGCTTAGAGCGCAGATTGTCGAATCTAAGCATTCCACGGTGGCAGAATTAAATGGTTTTAAAAAGTGGTTAGCGTACTGGAAAACGTACACTAGTGGCAGAAATCAGTGGAGAATTGGATTTATTTACCTTTTATAGCATGTTTGTGTCACGACAAGGCCACACTCAAAACACACATATTATAACACCGTTAAAAGCATACGTAAGTTGTAGGTAAACGAGTATACACAAACTAAATAGCCACTGTTACTATTCACCTTCCTTTAAATGAAATAAATATAGTCTAGACTTTTTTCAGGCCCTTTTTTTTTTGTAGGCCTAATTTGTACCACATATCTTGCGTTCACACCAGCACACACAAGACTACAAAACGGTTGTACAAGCAAGACCAATGCTACATGCAGTAATGTCTTGTCAATGAAGAAGTATGTGTAATTGATCAGTTGATTAATCCTTTAATTGGATTTACAGGAATTTTATAGGGGGGAAATGAAAAGTGTAATTATGCAATAATCAGATTTATTTGTTCATCAATAATTAAAAAAACTGATATATCTTTAAAATGAATTATTGCATCTATTAAATAGCACAGGGCTATCTTTGGGTGTTGCTATTGGAATATTTATTCAGATTCTGTGTAGGCCTTATACATAAGTTAGCACTCTATGAGCAAACTTAGACTTATTTCCAGGTTAACCAACACAACACACCATGTTGCAAGATGTCCCTCCCTGGTCAACAGCCTTAAAAAAGACCACCGGACTTCCTTCTTGTGAACTCTCACAGGAAAAGAAGGAAGTTCACATTTGCACTTCAGTCTGTGGGAGTGAATATCCAAACATTTTAAGGAGAAGTTTGATTAATTGATTGAGGTTGTGTATGCTAAATATGTCTGCGTCTGCTGAACTCTGAAAACCATCATCATCATCACAATTTCCCTTGTTGTCCTATAAAATTCTGTTCTTGTGGATATTTAAATGTACTCCGTGCCCCAAATCTGTCAGCCATGTGGTAAGGTTGCCTTTGTGATGAAAACACTCAGATGCTTTTCTTTGAAAGGAGCAAATGGGTGAAGTTATACTGCACACTTTGACACATAGCCATACAAGCAGATTGCCTTTATCTTAAGTATCATAACACTATGTCATAGCACGAGTTTGAGTCTGGCGCTACTTAGTAATGTGTTAAGTCTCTTAGTAATGTGTTAATTTCTCTATCTCTCGCTAGGCTCCCTCCCTCTATCTCTCTCCCTCCCTCTGTCTCTTTCTTTATCATGTGTATGACACACACGAGCGCACACATATCAAACTTAGCGGAGATCCACAGCTATTGTTTTGACAGTGGCTTGCAACGAACTGTTTAAATTCCTTCTTCCTCTAATTGGAGTGCTTTCTAAATAAAGGGTCAAATCTGTGGTGGCAGTAAGAAGATCTGTGACAAAATCAAGCTAAAAAAAGCTTCTTGCCGCTGGAGACTTGGCCGCAGCTTAGCCCCGTCTCTGGGGCTCTGCCACCTAGAGCCAGGCACATGTGTGCTCACAGGAGTCTAGCATGGCACACCACAGAACATCCATGACTAATGAATTATGTGCCAAAGCAACGTAAAACCGCATTTTCATTAAAGAGTTCGGGGCAGATATACATCTAAGGATATTCCATACTTGGTAGGCAAGATAGTATTGAATGCCACACCTTGAATGTAAATGAATTTGATTGTAAATTGTTTAGGTGCTAAAAATTCTTCAGCTCAGTTAAATATTACTGCTACACAAACAGATGTAAATGTAATGTAAATCAGATGTCTTAACTTATTTGAATAAATCATGCTCTTTGTTTTGAGTTACAAATTAAATCGAGGACAACTCAAATGAATCAGCCATGTATTTCTGTTGGCAATTTGAGCAAGCATGGCAAAGTGCAGTGTGACTGTGGATATGACATGAATAGGTTGACTCATCTAATGCCATTGCTACCTACAACCACACACACATTACATGCATGTATCACATGTACATGTATCTATCTTGCACAGCATGTATTGTACAATGCACAAACATGCAGACTAACTTAACACACACACACTTTTAGAGGCCATGGTCACAAATGCTCAGGTCTAGGTGCCTCTCCTATCTTCCATAAAAGGCTGCACAGTGAAATCTGCCATTTGATTTATTTAAAAATACAGGTACTGTTTCATTGTGTGCGCTAATGTAATTGTAATATGTTCCTATCTGAGTATTTTCAGTAGAGACCAGAGTCTCAGGCAGTTTGTGATGAATCCTTGGAATGTCATGTAACTGTTGTAACTGATCAGTAACTGATCAGCTCTTTTGCCTCGTGTCTTTTGTTTTGCTGTTCTACCATGTTTGAAATCAAAGTAGGAAGTACCCTCAAAGTGAAACACCATTGGAATGTGACCTCCACCAATAGGAAGTTCCCAGGATGTGATCTCCACCAATAGAATGTGTCCACCACTTGTACAAAGGCAGGGGTTTTCCAGCCATTGAGCTGGGAGTTGGTGCGGCCCTGTTCTGCCCTACTCTGCTCTCGGGTTGTATGGGTCTCCGATTTATATAAAGAATCAACACATGTAAGCATTCTGGTATTTGGAATTGCTCAGGTTTGGCTTACAAATAATTTTGAAGTGCTTTTTTTGAACATTCAAATCATCTAAGAAATGCAGGACTGAAATGCAAAAGTCTGCCTGAGCTGCAGCTTCCTAAAATGGTGTTTAACATGAGGAGCTAATGAAACTCTGGATCAGTAGGTTGAAGTGAGTGTTTGGTAGAGAGTTCAAACCACAGGAAAGTCAAATGTGTATCTATAGTGTTAAAGCCATCGTTTTGCTTTCAGAGTCTCTTAGTGGTGCCGCACTCGATTGTAGACCACACACACACACACACACACTCTCACACGCTTCTGATCACTTCTCCAACTGGATTTTGTCTGAAACAAGTCCAGGCACATGTCTAATCTTCCAGGTATGTGGTGCAGAGTCTTACAGAGTCATCTCACTCTCGCTGACCTGTGGTCCATCGCTGTTCTTGTCATTAATTAAATAAGGATCTGAAGGGGTGTGAGACTCCCAGTCTTAGGGCCTACCTTTACCCGACTGTCAGCTCAGAAGTTTTTTTGTTTGTTTATTTTTTTGCTGTTGTTGCTTTTGTTTTTCTTTATGACCATGTCTTTTAGAACAGGTACACAAACAAATAAATGCAAACACAAGGTTCTTAAGTGCTTGTAATATATGAGAGGCCAAGAGCTTTTCATATAAAAGCCACTGTATGTAGATTGGACTGAGTATGTTTTTGTTAGGAAAGTCCAAAAGATTTTGCCTTTTAATTCACCGGCACTTTGGAACCACCATTTTAAAATGGTAGTTGTACATATTTATTATTGCTTTCATTTTCCTAAGTCTCATTATCAGATGCTTTTTGCTCAGTGAGACATGAATGTTTTTATTTATTTTTTTTAAACTTCTTTCCATTTCTGTAATTTGGTTTGCCCCCTTGCTCTTAGTTGTTTAGTGGAAAACAGGTTTAAATATATATATTTAAAAAATGCCAGATATCTTTATGCAAACATTGAGCCTGAGTAAGTGATTTAGTTTATTTTATAACAGTTTATAACTGTTACCACTCAAGGATCTCACAAACAAACCTTGATCTCCCTTCACTACATCTTCTCTGTGTCTGCCACAAATTTGCTTAAGTTTTAAGTTTTATACAAACAGCTTACAGTTTTATCTTTTGCAGCATCTCCTTTGTTCCTGAGATGTTCGTTTATAATCCCTCATTCCCAGTTAATGAGCCATATAATTCTTCTCACGCGAGTCAAAAGCAGTTGATGGACAGTGTAGCAGGACTAAGGCTGTTGGCATTTTAGCTTCAGCAGCAATTTCTCTTACTGTGGCATTCAGCAAAGTCAAGTCAGCACTGACCATGACAGTGACATCAGCTGCCCTGGCAGATTTATGCAACACTGGGGAAGGAAGGAGGGAGAGAGAGAGAGAGAGAGAGAGAGCAAGAGAAAAGGATGGGCCTTCCTGAGAGATGAGAGGAGAGAAAAGGTTGAAAAGGGAAGAGTGTGTGTCTGATGGGGGAGGAGTCGAGTTGGGAGATGGGGAGGGAGGAAGTGAGGGTGGGACAAAGGACAGTGAGAGAAACAGTGGAAGCAGGGGCCTGTTGGGAGGTGGACGGTAGGAGCAAAAGAGACAGGCAGACATGTATAAATGGAGAAAGGGAAGGAAGAGGGAGGAGGTGAAAAGGAGGAGTAAGAAGGAGAAAAACGGGGAGAAAAAAGGAGGACACATCTTGTAGTCCGTTTACAATTCAGTTCTATTTGTTCCAATTTTTTTTTGTCTCTGGATAGTCCATTAGCAGTGGCCATGTGTTTTATGGGGGCGAAGGGTTTTGGAGAATCATCTGTAAGATATTTCTTACACTGATTAAAAACAGCATGCAGACATTGAATAGACTGTTTTCCACTAATTAATTTAATTGTAAGTGTTTTACTCTTTAAAGGTTGAGCAGTAAATTGAAGGGGGGGGGGGGTGAGGGGGGGGTCTGCCTGCAGTTCTATGCTTCATCTGTATTTGATTATCTGATTCATCTCCAAAACAGTTTGATCCTTTAGGGAGTTGTTTAGATGTCAGAGCAGGAAAGAGCTTCTTCTGACTAATTCATGTTTCTTAATCATGAGCTGCAGGGCTAAATCCCTTCTATTCATTCACACAGATGATAAAGACATCATTTTGTTCAAACATCATAGTGGTTTTAAGCTCCATTAAAACTCAAAAGCAGAACTTTGTGTGTGATGGAGGCATGATTTTGCAGATTGGAAGACAGGATATAAAATCTCATGTCACAGGATATAAGATTTACTTGGCTTCATTTGTCCATGTGTTACAGTGCAAAATCACAATCTAATACCCAGTGAGCAAAATGTGCACTTGGTTTTGTCAAAAAAAACTTACTCCGTTTTCAGCATCCTTTAAATGATCAGCTTGTTTTTTCCCCCTTCCAAATCAAGCTAATAGGTTTTGCTGAAAGAATGTATTGCCAGTAAGTATTGTCCTGACTCATCTCTTGGTGAGACAATACAATGCTTTGCTCTTGCATATTAATTGTTTTTTTCTACATTGTCAGTAATGTTTGAAATGCATGGCAAGTTTCAGAAAGGTGGTGTCTCTGTGGTTATGTGAGTAGGCATATGGCCAGGCACACTCCGCCCACAGGAAGGTGGCGGAGGATGGGGAGAGCCGGGAGGAGTCCCTGATCCTGGAGTCAGCATCAAAGGAGGCGTTCTACGAGCAGAGGGTGCAGGAGCTGCAGGCGGAGGTGCGGCAGACCAAGGCTGCACTCACCAGCAGTCGGAGCGAGAATGAACGGCTGGCCGGCCTCACGCTGGAGATGAGGGAGGTAGGTGGGGCTTGGGGGCATGGGAGGGGCCTTAGACTTGTAGGGTTATGTTGATGTTGTCTGGTGAACCTTCTGTATACATGCACACATAGATCATAACCTTATATGATTTAATAGGTCATATGCTTCCCATAAACCCTTTCAATCTTTCTCATTCTGTTTGTCTTTTAGAATAATGAACTGGTGGAACTGCAGCGCTGTCGTCTCCGTGACGACATCAGAGAGTATAAGATCAGAGAGTCCCGGCTACTGCAGGACTACTCTGAGCTGGAGGAGGAGAACATCAGCCTGCAGAAGCAAGTCTCAGTGCTCAAACAGGGTCAGGTGAGGCAGTCGGGCAAGTCCAGCGGACGTTGCTCAAACGACAAATCTCACTGCACAAACAAGCATGATTTAGCAGGATGATAAATGCTCAAACAGAGCCATGCTAGGGACTCTCAGTGCTCAGATAGGGTCACGTGAGGCAGTCTCAGAGGTGGACTTAGCAAATATATATAGTCAATCAGCTTTGTTTGCTGTCAGATGTTTTTTTTTGTTTTGCACTGGTGCTACAAGACCTTAGCCACAAAATCAGGGTTACAGTATTGGTTGTCATTATCAGAATCTATTCATGTTAAACATAAATGATTTGTTTAATAGCTAAAGCGATGTGTAGACTGAGAACATGTTTTCACTGTTCTGTGTGACTGCAGGTGGAGTTTGAGGGTCTGAAACATGAAATCCGGAGGCTGGAGGAAGAGGCACAGTACCTCAACAGCCAGTTAGACGAAGCCGTCCGGCTGCGTGAGATCGCCGAGCGCCAGCTGACAGAGGCTCTGGAGACGGTCAAGACTGAGCGCGAGCAGAAGACGGCCCTTCGCAAAGAGCTGATGCATCACATGACTCTGGGAGACTCTCTCCTCGCTGGCTCGTTGGACGGACTCAAACTGGCCGTGGATGAGCCCAACAACGATGACATCGTGCGTGCCTTGGAAAACGGCTTCGACAAAATGGCAGACGGCGACGAGGACAATAGGTCGTCCACGCCCAAGAAGGGCGAGAAGTTTCGCCCGGCACCAAGCCTGGTGGACGACCTGCTGAGTGAACTGAACATTTCGGAGATCCAGAAACTCAAACAGCAGCTCATACAGGTGGAAGCTAAATGCAACCTGCTTATCTAATTTTTTGCTTTTTGCCTTTTAAACGGAAAAGCAGAAAATACATTATAGAGTGCTTTTTATTTGTTATCATGAGCTAAAGGTGTCATGTCCAGCTCTTTCTCTCCCCTTCCTTATGTCTTGCTTACTTGCTCCACTCCCTGTCTCTGACACCCTCTCTCTCTCTCTTGCCCTGTCCCAACCCTCTCAGGTGGAGCGGGAGAAGGTGGCCCTCCTTGCCACTCTCCAGGAGTCCCAGAAGCAGCTGGAGCAGGCGCATGGGGCGCTAGCCAAGCAGCAGGAGGCGGTCGTCCGCCTGAGCGACGACTTGGGGGTGATGCGCCGCCTGCACGCTGCCAAGGAACACCACTCGGCCCTGGACAGCGAGAGGGAGCGGGACAGCCGCGAGGAGGGGGACGCCGACTACTACGAGCTGGACATCCACGGGCCCGAGATCCTGCGCTGCAAGTATGAGGTGGCCATCGCTGAGGCCGGCGAGCTTAGGGAGGAGCTAAAGCTGCTGAAGGCGGAGCATGAGGAGGTAAGGCGGAGAAGCCTTGTGAGCATCCTTGTTGCATCTTTTGGTTGGTGCGTTTGTCTGCATTTAGAAAACATGGCTTCTCTAATGCATGAAGCTTCAAAAGGTTTGAAACAGTGTTCTGGAATACCAAATTGGATCCTATTGTTTGTTCTGTTATTAACCATAAGTAATGTCACTTTTCACAAACAAAATACAAAATGATAGTGGTAGTGATTTGATTATTTCAGATTTATTACAAGATTATTTATTTATGATGATAAATCTGTCACTTTCTCTTATTAGCCCAAGGTAATCCTTAGCTGCCTGCACCCTGTTCTGATCAACTGAGCCACTAGTTTTGAGCCACCACATTTCACAGTTATTTGCTGATACTTAAATAGTGTACATGGAATCCAGTCTTTCTGTTAGCTTGTTATGAATAAGATATTAAATGTCTCTCTGTGCCTCCCTGGAACAGGCAAAGGCGGAGCACGCGGAGGTACGTGTGCGACTGGAGAGCCAGGTGCGTGAGCTGAGTGGCCAGGTGTCACACCTGGAGGGCACGAGCCGGGCGGATCGGGAGCAAGTTGCACGGCTGCAGAAGGAGCTGCAGGAGGCCAGCGCCCTCGCCGGCGAGTCCCAGGGCACGCTGGGTGTGGTCCAGGACGAACTGGTGGCCTTCAGCGAGGAGCTGGCCAACCTCTACCATCACGTGTGCATGTGTAACAACGAGACACCCAGCCGCGTCATGCTCGACTTCTACAAAGAGGGCAAGGGAAAGGCAGGGCAGACTCCCGGCTGCAGTGACGAGGCACCGGCCCCGGAGATGGCCGGCGGGGAGGGCGGTGTCTCTGCTGTGTGCCCACCCGGAGAGGACTCCAGGAAGGAGTCAATGGACATGTATAACCTGGTTACGATCATCCGGGACCAGATCCGGCACCTGCAGCAGGCGGTGGACCGCACCACGGAGCTGTCACGGCAACGCATGGCATCGCTGGAGCTGGCGGCCGTGGCTGATAAAGACCAGGCGGCCTGCATGGAGGAGATCCTGAAGCTCAAGTCCCTACTGAGCACCAAGCGGGAACAGATCGCCACTCTCAGGGCCGTGCTCAAAGCCAACAAACAGGTGGGAAGGGGAGAGCTAGTTTTTGTGTGCGTGTGTGTGTTTTACATCTTGTTGAGGATTATACTGTCCTACCAACAGGTGAGAAGTAGAGGCTGTTTGTGTGTTCTTATCCGTGTTTGTTCTTTGTGTGTTCTTACCAACAAACAGGTAAGAAGTGCCAAGACTCATTAAACTCATTATGTTGGATTGACTGACAGCTGGAGTGTTTACAAACATGCATTTCTTACTTATTTATGTGGACAGTGATTTCTGTAAAAGTTAATGTGATTAGCATTTGCTGTTTCAGAATATATAGCATCAAACCATAAAAAACTCTTATGAACACACAAATATGCAGAATGAATATTACAGCATGTTATTAATATTTTCTGGGTCTTTGTGTGTGTGTGCGATGCAGTTTTACAAACCCACCATAAGCCATTTTTATTCTCAACAAAAATGAACTAAGAGCACCATTAGAGGACCAGGCACCGTTACAGTATTCTGACAGGAGCCATCCCTTCCCCCGCAGACTGCCGAGGTGGCACTGGCCAACCTGAAGAGCAAGTACGAGAATGAGAAGGCCATCGTCACGGAGACAATGATGAAGCTGAGGAATGAGCTGAAGGCCCTGAAAGAGGACGCAGCCACCTTCTCCTCCCTCAGAGCCATGTTTGCCACCAGGTACAAAAAAAACCCCAAAAAACAGCCTTTAAAACTGGCTATACACACATCCTCGCAATCACCCATTGGAGAGGGACTCTAAGCCAATCACACTCCCTCTTTTCTCTCTAGGTGTGACGAGTACGTGACTCAGTTAGACGATATGCAGAGGCAGCTGGCGGCGGCCGAGGACGAGAAGAAGACACTGAACTCCTTGTTACGCATGGCCATCCAGCAAAAGCTTGCCCTCACCCAGCGCCTTGAGGACCTGGAGTTCGACCACGAACAGGCCCGTCGGGGCGGGGCCAGCGTGGGGGCCTGCGTCCGCCCCAAAGGACCCTTTGTGCGGGGCAAGGGGCCGTCCTCTTCCTCCAGCACTCACGTAAGTCCAAGCCTGCCTCGCAGAGGCCGTCCGCGGCCCCGGAGCCCTGCAGATGGCACCGCGCTCTTCTGTGGCGAGAAGCACAAGATCACGCGCGACTTCTGAGGCGCGCGGCGGTCGGATTTCGCGGCTGCACTCTGAGCCAGTCCATCTTTTTTTTTCATCGCCGAGTCTGACTAACCACCTCTCCATCTGAAGTGTTTCATCACTCTGTACCACTGTCCGTCCTTCACCTGACCTGCCCGCCGATGCTTGGTGTTGACTAAACGTCTTGAATGTGAAATGCTTAATCGCCGCCATGAGTGAAAACAAGACCAACTTAACCAGCTACCACCATTTTTCATTGTGTTCAGGACTGGTTCATTCATTGTTGTTGCTTCATCTGTCATATGTATCAGCATCTTCACTAACATGGGTCACTGCTGTGAGTGAGTACAAAGAGATGCTTCGACCCAGAGCAAACCTGTAGATTCTTTAAGTTTGAGGATGTCATGTGCTGACTGTGTTTCTGAGCTACGTTCTGTAAATTCAAAGCTGCTCTGTGGTGACTGTATTCCGGAGCTTCATTCTTTGTGGTGAGCCACACCTCAAAGCTTCTGCTCTGCTATAAGAAAGCTTCTCAGCTGCTCAATGTCACACTCTAGCTGCCTGTGGATAATTCAGCACCAGTCAATGCTGGTTTGTTAATCCCTAAACTGAGTGTCAGTGTAAATTAGCGTGTAATCCAGGGGTCAGACATCTTTTATTGAGCCTTTTAATGCCATGCTCTGTTCATTGTGCAGTTCCTAGCTAGCAGTGTAATAGCATGCCGTAGTTAGCGTAGATTAATCATCTTACTCAAATGCTTGCGTGTGAACTTTTTTTCTGTAGTCTATCAAATTGCATGAAAAGTGAGCATGCAGTGGTTTGTATTCCCTTTACCTGCATGGTTATTCCACTTGCAGAATGATGACGTTATGTATTTTTGTAAGTCATCATTTGCTCAGCCAAACTTAACTGATAAAATGTATATATCATTGTGTACATTTTAAGGTATTTACAACTCATCTATAATAATGAGTATTTAATATGGATTGTACAGTGATCCTAATATATTTTTTATCTGTTTTTGATCTTACAGTAATTTTAGTTGCCAAGACGATTGCCCTCAAAGTGGTTAGTCCATGACTGCAAATCCTTCTGCTATTGACAGCCCTGCTCCAGAATGCCTCAAAACACACACACACACACACACCATTCTGTTCTTTCCCTGCATTAGATATGGCACCGGTATTTGTATTCAACTGTAACCAAAACAGCTAAAGGGCACTGCAAACATCAACACTTTATTTTAACTGTGCACTTTTGACCCATTACTCAGCATTATGTAAAAGATGCACATTTCAGTGCATTTACCGCTTCTTAAATTTTATGTATTTAACACAAATGATAATATAAGTATTATGTTTTAATAGTATTATGAATTTTTGCTTGCAATGTTATGAGTTAAACCCAGGGAAATGTAGTTAAAAATGTATTTATGCTTTTAATAGCCAAGTAGGACAATTGTCATCCTTTTTAGCTACTTTTTGTACAAAAATACAAAAGCAAGAATTACTCCAGAAAGGTTTGAAGTGGATCGGAGTGGATTATAGAAATGCTGGCTTCAGTACAAGTTAAAAAATGCTTACATGTTAAAAGAACCTTTGTGCTCCTCTCCTTGGAATGTATTTGGACTAGGTCAGAACTCTTCAAGGTGCTGAAAAAGCAAAGAAAGGTTCACACCAGAGGGAGTGATTTTTTTCCAATGAAGACCATTTGTGCCTTTTAAAAAAAGCTATTTACACATTTTTATAAGGAATTAGACTGCAATTGCCTCTTATTGTTTTCTGTACATTTGTCTTGTAACCATGGTACTTAACTCAGTGCTTTCTAACTTATCAAATCCTGTCAGTGTATGTAAACATCTTCCATAGTGGAAACCTGGCTGTGTTGTGTGAATGTTTTTTGTGTTATTCTGTGTATTAGATGGCTGTATGTCAAATGGAACGTTGTTGTTTTCATTACGTACTTGCATCATTATTGAACTAATTGAACATGGCGTTGTTAGAGAACAGAAAGGTGGCTTTTCATTACAGGACAGTTGGAACATCTCGAAGCACCGTTTATCAAGACAAATTCATCAAATGAAAATTTGCATTCCCACATCCCACCACCGCTGACGAGTTTTCTGTTCAGGCAGCGCTCTTCAACCAGGAAGTCGATGCCTATTTTAAAACATACCCTTGTTTTTTACACATGAAATGACATCTTATTTATTCATAACCCCTTCGGTTAGTCAGCTAATGTTAGCCAATTAAGTGGGTGGGTTCATAGACATACAGATGAATGAATATGTGTGCGTTAAGATTAGTGTTAAGTCTTGCCTGTTTTTGTACTTGAATTACAGCGCGTTGTCAGTAGGCTCTCGCCTACCGTGTGTTTGTTTTGTTTTTGCTTTTTTGCTAGCTGTGGAACTGAAGTTTGAGTAGTTAATGGGAAAGAAACCGTCTTCTGTGATGCATTTCAAGGACAAGTTAGTTAACAGGCCAGCTACTCGTATGAGCCATAACTGATTTTGTTAATGTGTTCGTCTTGCAAAATAAACCGTACTAAATATTACATTTGCGATGTATTTATTTGGGGGTTACTTAAAATAGACATGTGACTAACCAACCGAACTGACCTTTGGTATTTTATCGGTATGTACAGAAAAAAAAATTAATGTGAAATAGACAACCAACGTAGCCTAGCATACAGCGTGTAAGTTTCGCAGAACTTCCGGTAAGTGGAGTGTGTCCCCACCTCTTCAATGGGAAAGTCATGGGAGTGCCCAAAGTACCTAAAGTAAACCAAGGAAGGGCAGAACAAGGAAATCCAAAATGGGAGGTTAGTATCTATCAATCATGGGCCAAGTACGCTTTACTCTCACGCCAGTGTTTAATCAGAGTAGTTGCCGAAGAGCGTAACACTGATGTTAGATTATCTTTATGGCACTTTCGCTATGGGTTTTGACAACACTAAGCGTAACATTAGCATAGCTAAACGTTAAACTTACCGTAAGGGCTGCCGCGAAATAGTTGCAGTAGCTTGTTACTACATATTTTGAGCTCATACGCTTTCTCTGTATAACACACACTGTCTAGTTATCTATCCTAGATACTTTGGCGCTAGCGTTATCTAGCTAGGTTATCTACGTTAACGCAGGAAGTGTACTTGGTGTTGAAAGTATGTTTTGTGGTGTTTCTACAAAGCTAGCTACCTAGTTAGCCTAGACTCAACTGTTGACTGGAAGTTGACTGGGAAGCTTGCTAAGTTACTTAATTAACGTACAGCTCTGAAAATTCAAGCATATTGTAAAATGTGCTAATTGGGCATATAATTCACCCTCACTTAACGAACTGACTGGCGCACCCACAGAATATTTAACATTGTCACCTAACATTCATTAATCCCTTATTTCCAAGATGCATCTTCAAGACAGCGCCCGTTTGTGGCCCAGTGTAGCGTTGCCTCTCCTATTAAGGATATAAGTGTTCATATTGGATATATTGGGGATTCGGTGTTATTACCGCCCTGGTAGTATAAAATTAAGATTGAGGTTGTAGTAAGATTAGTTCGGACCTACCAGTGTTTAAACTTCTACATCTTGTGATTTATTGTATTGATGAACTATTAACTATAGCTCTTTCTTTGCGAACATTTAGACAGTTTCCACGAGCAGTTACGTTTGGACAGTTGGTCCCTCAAGTCCGACCGTCGTATGGACACTGAGCTGGTGGATAAACTCATTCTTCAACTTAACAGAGTCTACCCTCAGATCCTCACTGACAAGGAAGCCACGAAGGTAAGACTAGGAACAGAGAAAGATGTACATTCCCGAGACAAGATACTTCCATGATCAAATGGGGAACGTAATACTTTTCGAGAGTGGTTTCCAAATATCTTTCCGTGTATGATATGGGAGTGAGGAGATTTAAAATGCTTTGAAATGTGCTGCCGGGAGTAGTTCCGCGACCTGGATGTGCCCACCTGTGTGCGGCTGGCCGAGTTGCTGAATCACCTGCAGGAGAAAGGAGAGGAGGCGTGTCGAGAGTTCTACCGCGCGCTTCACCTGCACGAGGAGGAGGTGTATTTCAGCCTGCCCACACGCCTCCGCCGCCGCACAGGTTGGTGCCACTCAAAAGATCCACTCGAGTAGGCATGATAAGTGCCCAAATGAGAGGGTTTGTTTTGTTGGTGCATTAATGTAATTATTTTGTTTAATTTTTTCCAGAATCCCTGGACTCTGTGCTGAATCCATCCAGCAACACGACTAATCGCTTTGTTTTGAATGATCAAGGTAATATTCACTCTTCTTCCCTTTGACAACACATATGTATTTAAATGTATGTTTGTGGACGTTTCTCTTCTAGAATACTGTCTGTCCTTTTTTCCAGGCCCGTTGTTCTTTCTCAGTTGTTTCAGTGCGGTCGTAGGAGCAGCCTTGATGTATTACCATGGTGGTAAGAACATTCAAACTGCTTTTTTGTTCAAACAAACCACTCAGCCCTTTTCACTGGTGTTTAAATATACACTTGCATTGGCTGTTCTTTTGCCAGTATCTATGAAAAAAGAGGGTAAAAAATTTCAAACATGACTTACGAACTGTAAGAGTTTGGTTGACTTGACTTATTTACTCTTGCTGCACCTGGAGTCTGATTAGTCGGACATGGACTATGATTAGTAGGAACATTGTGTATTTTGGCATTTTATTACTCCATTAAACTCCAGAGATGGATTGGCTTTATGAAACATAAGCAAAACAGGAATAAAAAAAGCCCCCGGTGTGTGTGTGTGTCTGTCTGTCTGTCTGTCTGTGTGTGTGTTTAGACTTTAAAACCGTGTCACGATCAAGCAGTGCTCTGGGTCTTGCTGCACTGGGGATTGGCAGGAAAGTGCGAGAAGTTCTCATCTGGTACACGGAGGACAGCTTGGGCAGATAACTACAAATGGTGCTGCCATGGCACCTGTTATGATGGTATCTATATTCTGGAAAAGGATGCAGTACCCTCCACCCCCGACTTGCAGGTTTTTAAATAAGTCCATACATTCTGCAAAAAATGTAATACTGGCTTGTCTGGAGCCAAAAGAGGTTTTTTATTATATCATTTCCAGCCTCACCGATTCAATTATGGGACGTTTTCCCACCCTGCATCTTTTTCACCTTTTTATGAGAAAGCACAGCTACCATGACAAAGGAACGTTCCCACATTGTCCTTTATGAGCTGCATCATGATGCCTCACTGCTGCCCTCACCTGGTTTGTAGGTTTGGTCTACAAGCTGTGCCTTGCCACAACAAATGACTGTAGAATGGCTTTATACAATGTCTTTAGAACTGACCTCGGCTGACCTCAGACCTGTCCGTTTGCCTCTTCTGTTCAGGATATGAGGTGCCAAAACAGATTCCACATCAGGGATCTTAGTCATCATAATTTTAACA
>JAOYMR010000018.1:1195845-1207746 GCA_025802075.1 Tenebrosternarchus preto | reverse complement strand
CCCCCCCCCCCCCCCCCCCCCCCCCCCCCCCCCCCCCCCCCCCCCCCCCCCCCCCCCCCCCCCCCCCCCCCGCAAAAACAGCACCGTCATGCAACATTCATTCTATAAGAACATAATATGAAATATTTTAAATTCTGGAAATTTACATTAGAACATCTGGAAAGTGCAGGTGTGCAATTTATATTCAGCAGTATCTGATGATTCCGATACTTTTTTAAAAACGCAATTACCAAAGTGTCATAGCGTATTCATCTTCACAGTCATAACACTTGTTCGTAGTGAGAAGTGTCCCGTTCGGCTACTTTATTCATTGCGGCGAGTTTCCAGACTGTTTATGCCGCCCTTCAACTGTGGTCCAGGCATCACGGAAGGGCTTGGGCGGGCGCAGCGTGCCGTGTGGTCCGTGATGGCCCGTGAGACCGACGCGAAAGGTACCGCCCCAAAACGGACGCTTTTATTGGACGCAAATTGTTGCTAGGGGCGTGGGATGTCTGTTATAAAAGCAACATAACTACCAAGGAAAAAAATCTATGACAATATGTAGGTACGGCGAAGGACCGTGATACGTGACCTGAGCGAATGTATTGTCGCAGTGAGGAAATAATCTCCTCAACCCTTGAACGCTTGTCTGTGGAGATCGCGCACCTTTTCGAAGATGACACTTATAAAGGAAAGACGGATGTTAATTGAATACTTTGAGCTTTGATTGTGGACGTCTTGTTCGTGATATGTCCAACCTTTTTTATTCTACGGGCATTGTTCGTCAACAAACGATGTTAGGCTGGAGAACAGCTGCGCACTTAGTTTTATGATGGGCCATTTGAGGATTAGTAAACGACGTAACCACTGTGAACTATCGAGTATGTTTGTGAGTTTCGAAGAGCTGTGCACGATAATAACCAATTTAACACTGCAAATAGTAACTATATTATCATAGTTTCTTTTAATATTTTTTGTAATTTTATAGATTTATTTACTAATGTTCGTGATAGCATTACGTTACATAATGACATTGTAGCTTTTTAGGGGAGGCAGTTACTCGTGGAGTGACTGAGACGCGAAATCGAACAAGTAAAATGTCCTTGTTTGTTAAGATATTTGTATAATAATCCAATCCATATTATAGGCCTAGAGAGTTTTTGACTATACGTAAACAAAGTCTTTGATAAGACCAGTTTTCAGATGATGCCAAACTGCGTCAATATACACGGACATTGCAGGTGCGCCTGTTCGGGAAGGACTATGCTAGCGGCAACCCCTGAATGTCACAGATAAGCGTTTACCGATTTACGGGCCATGGACACCGGAGCAGCGCCCGGCTGTGAGCCGCCTCTGGCCGCATTCTCTTCAGTGCCAAATCTAGACGTAAAAACAATTGTCAACGGCGATATTTACGAAAACGGCGACAAGAATGTCGGCAATACCGAGCCTGCTGCAGCGAGAGGTGCGAGTGATCCCAGTGCGTACCCTCTATCGGATTACCGGAGTTTGGTTCGACAGAGGTTCATACGCAGAAGTTTGTGGTTCTCAGAGTCTGAGGATCAAGGCTTTGAAAGCCCAGAATGCGAAACTAGCAGCAGTCCCCTCGCCACCATACATTTACGCAGGATTGTGGATAGAACTCGATGCGCACGTGTGGGGTTCCAGGAGAGCTCGAGCACAGAGAATCGGCTTGGCGAGAGAGACGGCGCGACTGAAAGCTTCAGCGCGGATGATGAACGAGACAAAAAGGAGGACGAGCAGAAACAAGATGCTTCACCGCATTCCGAAGACGCCAAAAGCCCCGGGAAAGCGGGGAGCGACGAAAACGAGGAAGAGGCCGGAATGAAAGCTGTATCTACCTCCCCGAGCGGCCGGTTCCTTAAATTTGATATAGAGCTTGGCAGAGGGTCGTTTAAAACCGTATACAAGGGCCTGGATACGGAGACCTGGGTGGAAGTTGCCTGGTGTGAACTACAGGTATGAATAAAATATCGAATTTCTAAAAGTAAAGATTATTCAGAGCGGATTTTGATTCTGTCCGAGAGTCACGCCCCTCAGATTAAAGTATAGAGCCTCGTGCCTTGTGGGCTCCTGCTGAACTAATAAGGGCATAAGCACTTACGACCCATACATTAACATTCGTTTGGGAATATATAGGATAGTGTACAAAATGTAAGGTGAAGGTATAATCACATATAATGGATTTTGGGGTGCTGGGCCACCCTGAGCACAGCACTGAGACCTAAGACCTAAACAGCTCTGTGTAGCTAATTAAATTGCACCAGTTTAACATCCATAGTAGGCATGCTACTTTCATATCAGTGTTACTGCTGTGTTGAAAGTTGTCCACTGCACAAATTATATCTGGCCAGCAGTGGCCTGTGGTCAGAAACTGAACTGGTGATGAACTTGGTAGTTGGAAGATAGTTGACAAATCATGCATGCAGATAGATAGGCTATAGTGAGTAATTAAACACCTATAAAGTGCAATAATTATATACGTGTAAGGGACAGTGGTACCTAATAAAGTGCCCAGTGAGGATAGGTGCAAGTTCATTTCTAGTAAAATGGGTGGTGAGTGTACAAACCTCTGTTAATGAGTGTCTCTTCATGAGAAGTTGCTTCATTTCATTGTGATGTATTATTCATGTGCCCCTTCAGGTATTTTTAAAGGCCAATTGATTGGCTTTACTGTCTCTGGAGTTTTCCCCTTTTGGGAAAGGTTTCTTTATAAAACTGATAACAGTTCTCCATATTAATTTCACCTGGCCCTGTTGATGCAGAAGCTCTGGGGTCCTGCTTCTAGCATAGGCATATCAGGTTTCTTAGGCCTGTGACACTGACGTTTTCCATTTGAATAAGAGCTTTGGAAACACACTGGACTCCTTAGGTGTAGGGACAGTTCCACTTCCTCTGTACAGTTATACTTATCAGTACATGAACAATACACTGTCAATTTAGAACATCACTGGTGAGTCTGCTGCTTGATCTAAACCTGATGGGAAGAGTTGAAAATTGTGCCAGTTACCCTGTTCAGAAATACCAGAGCCAACAGGAATGATCATGAATTCAATGGAGGTTTTCATACTGTAATTTCTTTGCCAATTGTAATTGTATATTACATTAATTGTAATTGTATAGTGGGATCCCAAACACCTTCATTATAGGATAAGAAAGCTTCTCCTGAGTCATATAAAAGGAACTTTCTAGAACAAATGTGTATATACCTTAGTCGTCATGTAAATGAAAGTGGTCAGATTAGAGGTATCTGTATGAGAGTTGTTCAAAATATGATGCTGGCTCAGAATACCTGTGTTTGGAGAAACATGCTCCAACAAGTATGGTAGTATATCCCAAATCAAAGTAAACTTCAGAGTACAAAATAATTTCAGAGGTGTTGCTAGGATGTCATCTTTGGAAGGGCCATAACTAAAAAGATGCATAAAACATAGTTTATTTATATGTTGGGGGGGATGAAGGGGGATGGGGGGATTAAAAGAAATACAATTTCAGAATCCAATTTCTGGGGTGATTACCATGAAAAAAAAATGCTAAATTTAAAAACAGATTTTATGATGAGCAACCATGTGAACTAGAGAAGAAATGTAATGTTCTCACCTGAGAGGGAGAGGGGATCCAAACGCAGGGTGTTGATGAAGACGAGAGACGAAACACCAAAGAGAGCTAGCTAAAGAAAGCTAGCTAAAACAGGAAAACAGAGCAGGACATCTAAGAGGGACGTGGAGAAAACTATGAGGAGGAAAAACAAAGACCAAAGACTAGGAAAAACGAAGAGGCAGCACAACTGCGATGTACTAGCTTTCTGAAAAGGCTCGGTATGAAATCACTGGGCAAACAATACTTCACAAAGAGGAAGCAGGCAGAGCAGTTTATATAGTGATTAGAGAGGAGGACAGGTGCACTGGTTTAATATACAGGTGAAGCTGATCTGTGTGGGCGTGGTGATTGGTGACTGCTTGTGAATGTGACAAGAAAACCTATGAGCAAATTTTGTTTGTTCCTTAGGCCGCAGCAGAAGCGTAATGCACAGGTCATGCAGCGGTAGCCCTATGATGGATTTAGTATGATGAACTAGGATAGTTATGCCTAGAATAGAACAAGACTAAGACTAATGTGATTAGCAGAAGCAATGAAATGTAATTTATTTGTATTATATATATATATAGATCAATAAAGGTTGAAGAAGAAAGATGAGAAACAGATTGGAAACAGTATAAAGATATGCTATGTTTGCCTACTGAGTGCAATTAAGTCTCATTGTCTTCTTGAACGTCACGATAAGCTCAAATATGATTAAATATTTAATTAAAGTAAATGACCAGATCACCACATACAGCATATGACACCAAGTGAGTCAGCTAAAACAGTAAAAATTTGAGTCAAAGTCTAGTCCAATTTATGACAAATATAACTGTTTAATATAATGCTTTTATTTAAATTATCGAATTTTAGGACTTGAATTGTGATGGCAAAGCTTTTTTCTACAGCTGCCACTCATGTGGATACACCCCTGGCACAGAGGGGTGAGAATGAGCCATGTCTGAGACGAGTGCAGTGATTTAAAGCCTGTGCAGCACAGGGATGGCCTCTTTGGTCTTCTGAATACATTTGCATACTACAGAAAGGTCTGCATCATTGGTTTTATTGAACAACGTTACTCTCACTGCAGAAATATTTTTGTGCAAGTTCATACTGTTTTGCTCTTTGTATGAAAGCACCTGGAGTGACATCAGGAGAGAGTGGGCAAGAAAAAGATGCTGATTTTGGCAGGAGGAATAGTGTGGCCCTCATTAAATCAACATTTCTTTGATATTATCTCATTTCCATCTCCACAATAGCTCTGCCAAGAATGCTAAACACAGCTCTTTTAAAAGACTGATTTGGTGGGTTGGCTATTAGAGTCACCTTGCCCAGCACTAGTGAGTTCACTGTCCTTCTCCTCTTAGGTGGATTTGTATTTCTACATTGAGAGAAATGCTCTTCCCAGAACACGTCACATCGTATCTCCTTCAGTGTACCCAGTGAGGCGGTTACCACCACCTCTGCAGTGCACAAATCCACTGTTTGTGACTGCAGAATTGAATTTGCTGGCTTCAGTGCACCAAGCCCATGGAGGAGGAACTTGACAATGTCAAAGAAGTTCTGCCTATTTAGCTATGAAAAAAACCTCTGTATTGAGATCAAAAGAATTACTGTCATCCTCTGCTGCTTCAGACAAATGATACTTTCCTCATTGTCAGCAATGGTTTTGATGACATCATAATGGCTAGTCCAACAAATCTGTTTTGAGTGTGGGACTATTGTACCTGTGAATATATTAATTCACAGACATTATGTTGCTCAATCAACCAGACCATTCATAGAACTTCTCTGCAAGATGTTCTGATTGCATCATATGCACCAAATGCATATGTAGAATGTCCTTGCCTACATTTTGTTGCAGCAATGTTTGCACACCGCCCCTCACCTTAGATATCACTAAAGTGATAACACACAGCTTTGTATTTGAGATCAGAGAGAATTTGGTTGCACACATTTTCAGTATCAAGCTGACTCAAGTCAATCAACCCAATTAAAGGTTCTTCTAGGATGGAATTGTGTATTGCACATTTGTGCACTTGGGATTTAACTTTTGTTAAAACCTATTTGGGATGCGTTATCTGTATCCATATTAAGTCAGGAGTGTGTCTGTATTTTGTTGAGGATGAAAGTTTGATGCCTCAAACACTGAGGTGGTAACACTGTGCTCAGTATTGGTAGGATGTGCTGGGCTCAACAGTGGAAGCATCTCAACAGGGGTTGAGGATGCCTGATTTTTAAAGAGCCACTTATCTACACTGAAGATTTACCTAGCTAGCTAAATAAAACAAATTGTGATAGTCTTATGTAAAATTATTGTATATCCTACAATGCATCTCCAGTGAAATGCAACAAATCAGCTATAAATAGCCAGGGGCTTTGTAGCTAGCTGGATAATCACTAAACCAGTTGGCATCAAGTAAGCTGGTAACTTAAAAGAAACATTCAGCTTGCAAAATATGCAAACTCATCTGTGAAGCTACACAAGACCTCTAATATAAGTTAAAAGAACCAGAGAAAGGAACGATCACTAATGAAAGGTTTTAATTGGATTGCAGAGTGCAGCTAGCTACAAACCAGATTTACATTCACTTAACTGTACACAGTGTTGCCAACTCATTTTCAGGGGAAGTTGGTACAGGCAGGTGATATGTTGCTAAATACTGGTAAATGACATTGTGATGTCATTGCATTATGATGACGTTACATAATGACTGAAATCGGCAACATTACCTGTCTTAAACAATGACATTACTCAACCTGACTGTCCATGAAAATATGAACTGTTTATATTAGTTTGTACTTGTCCTGTCTATTATCCTCTTCATGTTCACTGTCCAGCTGCATTGTCATTGAACTGGAACTAGTAGAAGAGGATGGAACATATTTAAAGCTGTTGGCTGCTTCGATGCCAAATTACTGCCAAGCTGAACTTTGGTAGTTTATGCTGAAAACAGGTATTGCCTGCCATCTTCAGTCCATACCACACCAGGAGTATGGAGAAGAGAGTGGGCAGTGGCATGCTATTTCTTAACTTTGACTTTGACAGCTGTTCAGCCTCCGCATTTCAGTGTGGCAAAGACAGAGCAACGAGTGCATCTTGGCACAGTACTTCAAGTGGATTTCTTCCATTAGAGTCCATGCAGTTATGCACCACTTGACTACATGTTTAGTCCCACCTAAATAGATGGATGTTTCTCCACTGGGAAGCATCACATGTTTTGCAAGGCTTCTAGGTTGCTTTGCTTACAACTCCTTACTTAAAATCGCAATATAGTTGATGCAGTGTCTTTGAATGACTCTGGTGTAAGAAAGTATGGAGATGGACTGAGATGTTCTCCAGTCCTTCAGGACATCAGTTCTTGCCATAGGGTTCACGATTCTGCTGCAAACTGATGTTAAGAGGTGTACCAGTTCAAGAGATTGACAGGGATCTGATCCCCGTCAGATTACTTGTATGGCAGACACAATTTCAACAATGTCACAGATATAGTTGGTCTTGTACATGGCATGGAGCTCATAGGCCATGTAGCAATGCGCACTGACCTTGGTCAGCTCAATGTGGAGTTTTAGTTCTTCCCACTGGCTCAGTATACAGGTTACCACAGGATCAGTCGATAGCCAACTTGTAGCACACACCTTAGTGATCTGCAGGGATTTTTGGTCACATGTAATGGTGGCATACACAACTTTGTATGCTTCCTGCCATTTGGGAGAAATCGAAATCCCATTGTGTTTCCCTGATGAAGTACTCAGCGCTAATAGAGATGATTTCTTTGAATGCTGCACTGACAGCCAATTGAAAAGACTGGCACACAGAGGATGAGTACCAAATTGGGCAAAGCACTCTCTACCTTTAAAATCTTGTGCACGCCAGTCATCATGGAGGCAGTATCAGTGCCAACACCCTAAAGATTTTCCTACCGAATCCCCATTGATCTGGCATTACTCCCTCTATTTCAACCAGCCCAAGAAATGTGGACCCATTCTTCTTTTTTTAGCACTGAATACAGAATCACCACGCCCACTGATACAGTGGACTCATGCAAAAGGAAACCAAACTTCTCATCTAATACTCCCCTAATCATTTCTGTACATTTGCTGCGGTGCCTTTGGAAGTTTATTGCTGCCGCAGGATCTGAAAGGGCAGTTTTGTGAGTCATTACCTAAATAGTCACATACAAGCAGCAAACTATGCTCTGCAATGGTCATTGCCATATTAGCTTTATAGTAGCTTCTTCTTTTCCAGCATTTTCTTAACCAACTTCTTAATCAGCTGTGCGTTTTTTTTATTTATTTTTTTATTTATTTCTATACTTTGTTGTAGCACGTTTTTTTGATGTCATGCAGTTTTGCAAGTATGGCTGATTTACAGTACACACAGTATAACAACCATCAGTTACTGGCTTCAGATACAGACTCGTACTCTTTTCTATATTTCTGGTGTATAATGTTTTACTGAGACATGTTAATTTATGTTGTAAGATCAACTATATTTATTGAGTTTTAATTGTGGTTGTTAAACTATTTAAATGTCTCCAGTGAGTTTTGCAAACAGACTACCTGAGAAATATATGTATTTAAATCAAATGTTGGATGTTTAAGATTGTTAATGCTGCTTTGTGGAGGAATTGCTAAATCCATCTCTTTTTTTTAATTGTGATTTCCGAGTTACACTGAACTGAAAGGTTTAAATGATTTGATCAAAAGATTCTGTTATTGAACCTGTGCCACAGTAAGTCAGCCGTCATTACTGTTACCACTGTAATCTGCTCCTGGTTACAGAGCTGACGTCACTCATAATGCAATTTTGCACCCAGGCCACATATTGTGACTGAGTGTGTGACAGAGAAAATCTTTTTTTTCTCTGTCTGATACTGTCATTTGTGGTGAAAATATGTGCATTTTTCTATTTGATTCACTTTTCAAATGTTGCTGAAAGTTCTAGATAAATTTAAAAAGTCATTAAATTTGCTTCTAGGTGCTTTTTGAGGAAAAAACACTGCCAGAGTATATCTGAAAAGTAGCTAAATCTAGCAACAGAATTGCTAAGTTGGCATTATTACCCATACCACATGTGTGCAGAAGTGTTGTGGGTTGGCAACAGTATAAAGAAGAGCACTGACAAAGCACACCCACACCTTCAAAATGGTCAACAGTAAAGCAATGCATTTTTGTTGACCAAGAGAATATTGCAGAGAACTTTGAGTGCTCGAAGAATGCTATAGCAAATCACATATTTATGTTTAGGGTTAGCTAAACACTAGCTGACATCTCTAATAGTTCAGTGTCTGACTGAATAGACTATTTTGAGGAGAAAATGTCATTGTTCTAGTTGAGCATATCATATAAGTAACAGACAAATTCATGACTATTGCCAACTGCTCTAAGGTCGGTTGAGAATCTTTCATGTTTCTGCTGACTGAAAACTGGAATTACCTCCAGAAGCTCCTTCTACAATGTTCTGTTCTAGACCAAATCTGTTTGTACCTCATCGCAGAAGATTGGTACTCCAGGACAGGGTGGGTGGGACCTTTGCTAATATTTAAAGCCTTCTGCTGTAGACTGGACTTGGAGATTGGATATAATGATGACAAAGGATGACCTTTAATCTTAAATTCAGCCTTTATCACCTTCTCTGTTTCTTCTCCAAACAAATTAGTCTACAATGATGTCATTAAGAAAGTGAGCACAGTCTCCATGCCAGATTATCACAAGGAACCAGAGCATTTCCAGGTACTCTGAATTTAAATCTTCTAGGAAAGTACAATCTTTGGTGTGCAGTGTTTAAAATCTTTTGTATGCTGCCATCCCATTTAAAACCAGCAGCTATTACCATACCAAGATATTGAAACTCAATCACCCTCACCACTACTATTTGTTTAAAGTGGTCTTACTGCTCTTTCCTAAAATTGATTATTATTTCTTTGGTTTCCCAACATTAAGTTGCAAATTTCTTCATTGCCCCAATTCACCATATCTAAAATTTCATTCCAGTATGTCGATTCATTATCACCCGTTATCAACCCAGTGACTGTCATATTATATGCAAACCTAAGTAGTTTCACACTGTCATCATGGGAAACACAATCATTTGTATCCCAACACTGGATGACCCCTGCAGTACCCCAGCATTCTCACAAAAGCTGATACGAGATGCTACTCTGTCAGCCAATTCATCCAATGAAGAGCAAGATTAAAAACATTCCAAACTGTGCAAACAAAGTGTACCTTCTTATATCGCACAAAAGTGAAGGCTCCTGTATATATTTTTAAACTGTTGAGTAAATAATTCATTTAAGAGCTAAAGTTAGCAGTCAAATAAAATCAAAATTAAAATCAAACAGTCTAATTTGAGCCAAAGCTGTTTACATAAAAGTAGTAAAAGTGTCAACAGAAAAAAAGGAATCCCTTCATCATTTCATGTTCCATGTTTAAATGTTGAAGGACTAAAAGTGGTTTGAAGAATTAAATGTACATTATGGACATTACTCAGCCCACCCATAGACATGCCCCCGAATCATTTATTATTGGTCATATGATACTGTTATTCTCAGGAATCGGAGTATGTGTATCCCCTTACTGAATCTGTGAAAGACTACACTTCCCAAAGTGCACCAGTTTATCATTTCCTACAACACCCTAGTGTTCTATCAGTGTAAGAATACTTTGAAATATTGACTTTAACAAAAGAAACGAAAGCTAACTGGGAGTATTTATGGCATTTCTGCACTGGTTATTATAGGACCCCAGGTACATTCAGGCTTCTATACCCCTGTGTCCAGGTGTTTATGTGAGCAGCTATGGGTGTAAAGGTGTGGATCTGCATGTTAGCCTCCTGAGAGGAGCATGGGTGAGTCTACACAAATACTGCAGAATCATGGAAGAAGACAAATACAGTGAATAAGACAAAAAATGAAGGGAGAGAGAAAGTGAGACAAAAACCAGATGAAAGACAAGAAAGAAAGATAACCAAGACAGCCAGACAGATATGGTGAACTGGGGGTGGGGGTAGGGGTGAGGTGGGTGGATAAACAGACAGAATTGGGTTGGGGCGGGGGGAAGTGGAGGTGAGTATCTAGGGACGAACAACAACAGCGCAAGCCTGGTCTGTGTTTGTCTCCGAGACAGACTAAGCTGTAATATCCTGCCAATAATCCTGAACACTGATACATAATGCTCCAGAAGGACAGTCTTGCCCAAGAAGTATGTGTAACGGTGTTATGCAATGTAGTATTCCTTTTTATATCAGTGTTAGGTGTGGATTATTATTCTAGTGGCCTTTAGAATTACAGGCAACCATGGTTACAAAGCCCAAAACAAGGCTAAGGAAAAAGCCTTGAGACGTGAGAAAGCAAGTACAAATGGTTGATTGGAGACACCTGTGGGCTTAAATAGGGATGGTAAAACAAGGTTCAGGTGAATGTAATGGTCAACAAGCAGGTGCTTGGGAAGTGAAAGTGATGTGATTGGTCGATGGGCTGATGATTGACTGGAGATGTGCAATCGCCTGGACTATAGAGCTTAGCTATGTGTTTGTATTCGGCTATGCGTGTGTGCGTTTTGGCTGGGTGTGGTATAAGGATTTTCTCCAAAAGCATGTCACATTTGTTGCATTTAGTGCTTTGTACTCCCAAGCTAACAGGACTAAGTTTTCTCTTATAATGCACACATATTGAGGGGCCTAAGACCTTAGACCTCAAGGTCTCTTCGGTCCAGGACTCCTTATGCACACTCTTTTGTTGCTCGTTTGTGTATCCCCTGATCTTTCCCATGGCAGTGGATGTGTAACGGTGTTTGTCTTGCCTGTCCCTTCATATTTATGCCTCTATGACGTCAGTTCTGAAGTCAGGATGAATATATAAAGAGTTGGATGTACTTAAACATGTCAGTTTAGAACGGTATATATTTGTATTGTTCTGAAGAATTTGTAAATACATGGTACATGTTTTAGACATCTATTTTATTCAGTAAGATTTTTTTCTAATTCATTATGTCTCGTAGGTTTTATATTTTCTCACATATATTTGCAAATAATTCTGGAAGGACTGGATGTGGTGGTTCTAAAGGCAACGGCTGACATTTTGGAAACTTGTTTTGGTTGATAGTTGGTGGGTTAGAGGTTATGCGAGCAGAATGACTTTGCAAGTTAATGTTTTCGGAGCAGAGGTCTTTCTTGCTGTTAGATGAGAGATAATGCTATGCTCAGTACAGTGTGTATGTTTGTGTCTGTGTGCATGCATGTGTGTGTGTGTGTGTGTGTGTGTGTGTGTGTAGATAGAAATGCCTCCAAAACAAAATTCTAATTGTTATTACCTT
>JAOYMR010000018.1:1165878-1187716 GCA_025802075.1 Tenebrosternarchus preto | reverse complement strand
ACTATATGAGCTTCACATTTCATACCTGGGCACCAAACATGTATTGGCCATCACCCTGCCTTCTGTTGTCTCCAGCACGTCTTGTGTTTGTCTGGAGGTTCATACTATATTTATTGAAAGGCAGACCAAAAAGATTCTTTGCATTTGACAGTCTCTCCACATTTTGCACACCTTTATGTCTAACTCTCTAAACACAAACTCTAAGCACAAAGGCACAGCAAGTTACAAATGATTTAACAGGAAGTGGGTTCATTGATTAATCATTATGGAGAATGGTCACTGATCTCCCTGTTAGAGAGCAGAGTAGAGTAGAGAAGGGGGAACTGATCAGTCCCAGGACACACAGATTGGGTCACACCCTGCCTTGTCTAAGGAGTTTTACTGTTATTAATACATTTCAATTAACTGTAACATGATTCTGAGCATTTGGCCTGACTAATGAACCTTAATAATTATGAATTAAAGTTAAAATTACGCAGATGTCAGCCAGGAACAAAAATATAAAATATATATGGTTGGTATTTTATATTCATATAAATATGTGATAATTGTGTGATTTTATTACTATAGTATACATTAGTCTCAAGTTGATTTTATTACAAACTACTAGATACAGTTAAGATCAAAATTATTAGCCTTCTTTACCAAAAGTGTTTATAGTATGTTTACTTTAAAAATCACAAAATATGATTAAGATATTTTACTTATGTACTTTGTCGAACAAGAAAAAGCAAAAATGACCAGGTCAAAATTATTAGCCCTCTGACAATTAGTAGTCAGAAGAGTAACTTTCTGATTCACTTGAGCTTGGACCATAACCTTGAGCTCCTACCATAGATTCACAATAAGATTGAGATCTGATCTTTGAGAAGGCCAATCTAGGACTTTGATTTTGGTGTCCTTCAAAAGGTTCTGGATCAAGTTGGATTTGTGCTTTGACCATTACCTAAAGCCAGATTGGCAGCAGATTTCTACACATCATTCTTCAAGTTGTCAACATAATCTTCAGTCTTCATGACTCCATGCAGTGGCACAAGGTTCCCTGTGCCTGAAGCAGCAAAACATTCCCTATGGACTGTGGGAAATGTTTTAGGGTTTTTAGGGATTGATACTACAATCCCGTTCCTTTACTAAATAACAACTACATCCATGTGCCAGAACATCTCCAGTTTACATTCATTCCATAGCACACTAAAGTACAAACTTCCAAAACTCATACCCATGTTTCAAATGCTTATGAGCAAAAAAATGGGCCAGTTCAGCAAAAATCATCCTCACACATAGCTAGGGTGCAAGATATCAAGGTTCTTGTTGAGATATTAGATGATTTCACTTTTCTGAGTCTTTGATATCTTGCCCTCTTTCCTTGTACTTTTCCCGTGATACAACATAACACTATGAAATGCTTGGGAATGGCATACCTGTTGGAAATGGTGTAGCCATCCCTCTTAAGATGCTCATATATTGCCTTCTATTTCCAGACCTTTTTATTTGCTTTTTGATTAAACATAAAGATGAAGTTTGATAGAATGTAAGAGTGGTGTTTCTCGATCTTCATGTGCCAGTATACCTGTTCATTGGAGTCCATTTATTAGATCTCAATGATAATTGATTGTGCAAGTCAAATCAGATGGGTTCAGATGTGGTTTTAAAGCAAAATTTTTCAAATTTGCTACATTTTCTTGAAGAATTCACATGGGCGCTAATCATTTTGTCCACCTGAATTTTTAATACTTCAGTATTTTTTTAAAATCCAAAACGTACTGGAGGCCTTTACACTGATTAATATTTTATTCCGTATATTTATATGAATCATGTTAACACTGGACAAAATTTTAGGAAAATGTTCCATGTCTCCTTGGGGGCTAATAATTTTTACTAGTGCATTGATACATTTCCTCTTCAAAAAGGAGTCTCTGCCTCAGAGAATTAGACTTCGAAAATGTTTACTTCAAAAATGACTTTTATTTTACATTATGCAGGTTGACTCTGGCTTCTTCCTGGAAAGTGACATGAAGCTTGTTAGTAAGTCGATCCGGGATCGTGTGGCTCTGATAAAGTGGCGAAGGGAGAGGACCGTGTCCGGGAGCGAGGGCGAGATTGAAGAGAAGGGCACTAAGACCCAGACAAGCGTTGTGCCTCAGGACAGTTCTGCTGGGTTAGCACAGAGCAGCCAAACTGAGCCTGAGGAGGTTGAAGGTGTGCCCATCACCCTGCCTTCTGTTGTCCCCAGCAATACTGCTACTACTGCAACATGTGAGTACTTGCAATGCCTGTATGTTACATATTGATGTAAGGACTCCAAGTTTTTTTCCTGATAAAATGCAAAGCTGATTCCCAATACAACAAACCACTGTAATAATGTTGTTTGAAGGATTATTATGTTGTACCTGTTTTTTCATCATTAACAATATTGTTTTAAAAATGTCAACTTTACCCATTAACCAACACCCACAGAAGGTTCTTTTTTTTTATCAAACTGCAGTTGTGTAAGATCACCTAACTGAATGTCCTCAGACTTGGATTAGAATTAGCTGCTAAAATAAACAGCACATACCTAGTTTAATACATTGTAAAAGTACAGAACTGCAGCTGTGCTCGTCAATCGATGTGATGGAATGAATCAGCGTATTGCTACAGCCTTAATCGTCAGACATTCGAGCCAAGGCTGACTGCTCCTTTTGGCTAACTCACAAACTCTTACCCAAACATAAATACTGGAAAGTTGTGTGACTTTGTTTGTAGAGGTGAGGTAGAAATCCGGACAACCTTGTAAAAATGAGGAGAGGGAGGCATTCTTAAACAGGTCTAAGAATTTATGGCTGGCTGCAGAGTTTCATAGCACTAGTGAGTCAGCAGAATGAGTCATCAGTGAACCTTCAAATGACCATGAAACAATCTCTCACCCACAGCTGTCTCCCACAATTACAATATCTTTTTTTTTTTTTTTTACTTTCACCTTATCTTTGCAGCAGACAGCATCACTGGCTCCACAGTGATCTCAGATGCTTTGTGTAACCAGCACAGCGTTCCTTACCAGTCCCTGCCAGAGCCCATTTCTACTTCCCAGAGGCTTCTCAGTCCTCCAGCACAGCTTCTGGCTCAGCTGCACCATGGAGGTCAGCTGCACCAGGGGGCTCAGCCACAGCTCACACCTCAACTGCAACAGGGGGTTCAACCACAGCTCACACCTCAGTTGCAACAGGGGGCTCAGCCACAGCTCACACCTCAACTGCAACAGGGGATTCAACCACATCTCACACCTCAATTGCAACAGGGGGCTCAGCAACAATTTACACATCAGCTGCAACAGGGGGTTCAACCACAGCTCACACCTCAGCTGCAACAGGGGGCTCAGCCACAACTCACACCTCAACTGCGCCAGGGGGCTCAGCCACAGCTGACACCTCAGCTGCACCAGGGGCTTCAACCACAGCTCACACCTCAGGTGCACCAGGGGGTTCAACCACAGCTCACACCTCAGGTGCACCAGGGGGTTCAACCACAGCTCACACCTCAACTGCAACAGGGGGTTCAACCACAGCTCACATCTCAGCTGCACCAGGGGGCTCAGCCACACCTCACACCTCAGCTGCAACAGGGGGTTCAACCACAGCTTACATCCCAACTGCAACAAGGGGTTCAACCACAGCTTACATCTCAACTACAACAGGGAGTTCAACCACAGCTCACACCTCAACTGCAACAGGGGGTTCAACCACAGCTCACACCTCAACTGCAACAGGGGGTTCAACCACAGTTCACACCTCAACTGCAACAGGGGATTCAACCACAGCTCACACCTCAGCTGCACCAGGGGGTTCAACAACAGCTCACACCTCAGCTGCACCAGGGGGTTCAACCACAGGTCACACCTCAGCTGCAACAGGTGGTTCAGCCACAGCTCACACCTCAAATGCAACAGGGAGCTCAGCAACAATTTACACCTCAGCTGCACCAGGGGGTTCAACCACAGCTCACACCTCAGGTGCACCAGGGGCCTCAGCCACAACCTATACCTAAACTGCACCAGGGGCTACAGGCACATCTTACATCTCAACTACACCAAGGGGCACAGCAACAGCTTACACCCCAACTGCACCAGGGGGTCCAGACACAGTTTACATCCCAGATGCACCAGGGGGCCCAGCCGCAGGTCACACCTCAGCTGCACCATGAGGCCCAAAAGCAGCTCGCCACTCAGCTGCACCCAGGGGTCCAAATTCAAACTGTGGCCCAGCATCAACAAGAGCCACAACCTGCTCAGCTGCTTCTAGGGCCACAGCAGTCAAGTGCCCTGCTGCATCAGGAGGCCCAGCAACAGCCTACTCTCCACTTGCATCATGGGACCCATCAACAGCCTGCAGCACAGTTAGCCCAAGGGGTCCATCAACTGCCTGGTGTCCAACCAAAAGCAAGTGTTCAGCTGCATCAAGGGATACAGCAACAAGCCACTGTCCAGCTGCACCACAGGTCACAGCTGCACCAGGGAGCATATCAGCAATCTACTAAACTGATACAGCAAGGATCCCTTCCTCAGACACCAGTCCAGCTACATCAGAGCCTTTACCAGCAGTCTCCCCCAGTAAGTCATATTCCCTTTTTATTGTGCTTTCAACCCCCACAAATCTAAACCCCCAAACAAAACAGCAATCTGACCTACTCCTAATTTATTTTTAATAATTTTATTTTATTTTTAAGAAATATATATTTAATAAATTATTTTTATTCTTAATTTATCTGACTTTTTATGATTTTGTGTCTTTGTCTATGAATCAATGTGTTCTCATTTTTCTTATCTGTGGCTGACTGATTAGCAACACAGCAGTATTCCTTGTGAGTTCCAAGATTCCGCTTTGTCCCTCACATACTTGATTGGTAGAAGCCGTGGCAGTACTTCTGTCCTGGACATACTGCAAAGGAGAACTCAGCTGCATGATAATTCAAAGCTATACCTGCCCTGTAGTTGTCGAGAACAGGCAGCACCTCACAGGGACACTACAGGAGGGCTGTTTCCTTCTAGTGCCCTTACACTTTCTCCATCTCTTAAAGATATCACAACCTTGGGGAATGCTCCTGAACTGTCTCTTCATGGATGTGACCCTGATACGGACTCAGTGGATCCTGAGCTCCACACGTACAACATGGCCTGGCCCCACCAACATTCCCTTGCCTCATTATGTCCTCCACATTACTGCCAGCCCTGTGTTGCTCTACTGGAGGCTGCGAATGCAAGGACCCAGTGCCATTCTCAGTTTTCCTTTCAGTCATCAATCTACATGAACAAAGCCCATGTTTCTGCTTTAAAAATGCTGTGTCTGGTTCGATCTGTCCACACCACCTCTCCCTCCACAATTCATAGGTCCCCATCCTCTCTGATTCATGTGGCAGCATCTTCTCCTGAAAGTTCTTCACCCTCTACACATCATAGTTCTGTGCACTCTCCAAGAACCCCAACTTCACCATGTCCCAATCACCAGACTCTACAAAATGCAGTGCACATCACCCCTCCATCTCCTGAGGACACAAACAATTCAAGTTCTGCACACATCTCAGTAAACCTGCCACTTCTAATGTCCTCCCCTTCACAAAAGCATAGGAGAGCATTCTCCTTGGTGCACATATCAGTTCCCTCTCCAATCCCCAGGTCTCAAGCCTCACCTAGACACACACCCCCATCTTCTCCTGGAGATCCACATTCTCCTGTTAGCCCATCCTCCTCAGAAACACCCATGTCCCCTTCAAAAGTCCAGTTCTGTAGCATCGGGGACTTCATGGATATGTCTCATCTTGACCAGGGCTTACATTACATCACCCGTCGACGCAACACTTCCCCATTGCTGACTGACAGAATTGGACAGAAGCCAAGCTGTAGCTATGGAAATGCCAACACATGTCAGTCACCTGAATCTCCATCCACTATGTCACACAAGGCACTTGGCATACCAATGTCTGTGCAAGGGAGCAAGGCTGAGCAAGGCACCTTGGTATGTTAAAAAGAAGGCTTAATATCTCAGAATCCACTGAACTTCTCTGATTAGCGGTCCAGTACCTCTAATACCTCTCCATTTAGTTTTCCCCTGCTGGACTAGATTTCCTATATGTCCTATATATATTACAGAATGTTCCAGAACTCCTGCTGCTCCCCAGTTTCACTGCAGTGAAACCTGTTTCATCAGAACATAGCATATTATACCTAACGATACTGAATGAAATATTTTTTTTTACTTATATATAGGATATAAAGTCCCAAAGGTACATGTCTTTGGAACATTGTAGTTCATATGAGATGTTTCTACAAGAATAACTTTCTAAAAGGCCACAAAAAGACCACAGAAAACGAGCATAAAAAAGGACAACAAAATGCAGTTGCTTCACTGCTGTAAATTACCACTGTCACAGAACACAGCTGGTCTCCAGCAGCCTCCTGGTTTGGTTTAACTCACTACTTCAAGCTTGTTGTAGTTCATCAGTTCGTCAAGTTGTAGCTAATAATCCCCCTTGTCACATATAAACAAGCATTTCCCTTAGTAGCACTTTGTATTCCTCTCTCTCCCTCTCCAGTTCACTGAATTGTTAGTTTGCCTCATCCAAAGTCCAATTGCAGCTGACAATGAGTGAAGACTAGTGAGCCATTAAGCAAGATTTATGTGATGTTAATTGACTCCTCACAAGCTTTCAGTCATTATTAGCCTTGTTGTTGATTTTGGGTGAAGCATTCTTTAAACAGAGATCCCAATAATGGTTCTCATTCACAGTCAGTTTCTGTAAAACACTGCTTTCTGTTTCCAGTCCACTGCCACAGTGGTTCATTCTCAGACAATGTCTGCTCCGGCAACACCAGCTCCAACTACGCTGGCAACACAAGAGGTAAGACCCCTACAGTTGTCATGTAGCTTACCATCCGCTCAAAAAAACCCAACAGGATAGCTTCATCCTAAATGTATGAGTGTGCAGCATATGTGTGTGTGCACGTAATGTGTGTGATGGAATCCACAACAAGTAAGCTTGCTTTTGTTCTCATGGTGTAGTGGCTTAGTATTTTAATTTAGCTTATTCTTCCTTCTTGTGTTTTTATTTCTCTCAGTTTCACCTCTATCTCCATCCAGCAGCTTTCCTGTCTCAGGTAGACCATCTCAGATCTGTAGATCCACCCTCATCCTCCTGTGTCCTGTGCTCTCAGCCATTGGCCTCTGGGTCACCGTTTTTGATGGGAATAATGCAGAATGATTTCAATGTTGAAAGTATTTATTTATCTTAACAGACCGTCTTTGGGTTCTTGAAAAGTGCTTTATATATCTCATGTATTATTATCATTAGACCATTTTATTTCAAACAAAAATTTCACATTGTTGAAGATATTTTTTTGTGGTTGAGGAATTGTTATTCCAAAAATGTTGGTGATGCTAATTTCTGAAAGCTAGCCCTTTTCCCGCTATGTTAGCTTACCATTATTTTTGGGAGCATTATTTTCAGTAAGCAATTCCAGAGAAAACCTCACGCTGGCCTGGACAGCATTAGTGTGAAAGCACATTCACTGATCTTCATCTGTTACTTCTAGACTTTAGCAACACTGCAGCCAGTTGTGGAATCATCTTCAGATGGACAGCCCCTTCCTCAGCACCTGCTCCAATCAGCATCCACCATAATCAGTAGTGCTCCTCCTCCTCAACCACAGCCAAGTATTCATGCCACGCCTCTTATCCAGCCTCTGCAGATTTCCACTCAGGTTTGTAAATGAAACAAAAACTCATGTTCATGTATTCAGTCCTTTTCCAAAAATCCCTGATTTAGCATGCCCTCGAAGGATGGATACATCTGTACATGCCCATTACACATTACATGGCCTCCAAATTTCAAATGAAACACCCTTTATTCTTCCAGACTTCCCACAGTGTTCTAGAACTGTACTTGTACTATCAGAATTCACTGAATGTCCTCACTAATTCACCACACTAAATTCCCAGACTACCACTGAATGTTCTAAGAAAATTGGGAACATGTACCTGTAACGATGTGCCCTTATAGGGCACTCAGCAAAAGATCAGGTGATTTCCTACTTCTGTTTATTTTGTTTAATTTTTTCTTCCTCAGTTCCCTTCGCCATACCCTGTTTTGCCCACAGTGGGCACTCCTACCGGAAGTGAGGCAAGGCCCATTTCCCCCATCCCATACTCCTCCCCTTACCCCAGTGGTGCCCCTGCTGTACCCTCACCCTACCACTCAGCTGTCCCGGTTCACACCCCACTGCCTCTGGTTCACAATCAGACCGTGTCCACAATACCTGGAGCAGGGACACCCCAAACCCCTTCTGCTCTGGGCTTAACAGACGCCATCCCACTCCTGGGCATGGCCCTTCCCTCGTCCCTTGCCACCCTGCAACAGCAGCAGGTGTACTCTCCTGCCCCACCACCAGATGGTTCTCTCCTTCAGCCCCAACCCACCCAGCCACCTCTACCCTTCTCTCATGCACTGTCACAGCAACCGTCCTGCGTTCACCAAAACCCTCGCGTCTCTGCTCCACCTGCACAGGTACATGCTGCTTCTGTCCGTTGCTCTGCATAGGGACACAAACATTTAACTGTGCTGTTTCTGCCATTACACTGTTATTGAACAGGCCTGCACAGTATAGCGATGTCTTAGAAAACCACACCTGCTTATGGACAGGTGGAGTCTACTGAAGGACTGTATCAGGAACTAGGCTTTAGCTGATACAGTGTTGGCGAGGTCAGGACTGGCAAAGAGTGGTGCACACTAATGGTGCTGCTGTGCATGTTAAGTAGTTCAAAGCTGAACTGTGATGTCTGTTGGAGAGGAGCGTAGAGGAATCAAACGCTCAGAGTAAAGCCCAGTGCGTCATTCTCTTTCTCTCCAGGAGGACAGCCTGATGCCCACCCATGTTGAACTAACCTGTGTCCAGTCTCCTCCACAAAGAGAGGAATCTGAGCCTGCTCAGTTTTCAGCGGCCAGCAGTGGTGGGTGTTATAAGTCTGGCATTTATATCCGAGGATTTTGAGGTTACTTTAACCATCATGAATGCAACTCAATGTGTATACCTCAAGTAATATAACTTGCCAGTTTGCAAGGCATTTAGTAATGCATGTTTCCTAGCTCAGCTGCTGTGTAAGACAATGATTACACATTGAAAAATGTCAATGAAAAAGGTATTGTGTTTGTGTTTTGGTAAAGTATCGCCATCTTCAATATGCCTTTATTTGATGTCATGAAATATCATCCAGCTGCTGCAGTCAGACCCCAGCAGATTGCACCCAAGAACCCTGTGCTTTCCTTGCAATCTGCAAGTCAGATGCCAATGGCTGTGGTTGAAAGTGCCGGTGGCTCCAGCAGCACTCAGCAGATCCCAGACACCGCATCCAGATTCATTCCTCTTCCATCTGACCCCAGCCAGGAGGTAGAGTCAACTCCATGACAGTTGCACACCACAGAGTCAGAGCAGTCATGGCACAGTACAGCACTGACATCTATAATGTCATCACCGTTATAGACGAGTACAGTGAAGGGAGGAAGCAGGAATGTCACTGCATTAATTGGAAAGTAGCACAGGCATTAAAATGTAATCGTGGATGAGATGCACAAGTCCAGTGTCTGAGTTCAAGTGTTGGTAAAATATTGCTTGGGTAAAAGCAGAACTGCTCCATTTACATTTTATTTGAGTTAAAGTATAAAAGTATGTACTATTTTTAGCACAGCATAACAATGGTTGGGAGAAAATCAATTTAGTGTAATGTTGCAATATTTTTTATTAAAAAAAAATCATATTCAGCATGTATATTTTAACGTACTCATTATAAGACTAATTATCAAAATGCATAACTTTTTATTTTGTCAGTGAAAGATTGTGTTGCTTCCATTTTAGCTGAAAATATATTTCAGGAGCTGCCTGTTTGTAGTTAAAGTGCTTTGACACAAAATCAAATTAAGGGAGGAAAAAGTAAAGTGTCCTCAAAAAATACACCTTACTAATTTACTTAATTAAAAAAAAAATCTTCAAGTAGCGAACTGGTGACACAAAGCCTGTCATTTCTGAGTTGTCATTGATGTTCATTTGTTTTACAGGAACCAATCCCTATGCCCCTTCCCAGCTATACATGCGACAGGTAAACCGTGTGTGAGCTTTGCTGTTGTATTTGATTTGACTATTTTGCATAATATCTATGTCCAAATAAGTGCCGTCATGAATACATGTGCTTTTGGAGTACATTAAAGAAGTTCTGGCTGAAGTCTTCTTGCTGGCTGTCCAGTGTGAATTCGGATGCAGCCTCAGGTAAAGATATGAGTGACGGTTATGACAGCACCGTGAGTGGAGGGAAGGGTGACGGAAAGCCCAGGAAGCACCACCGCAAATCGGCCCGCACACGCTCGCGCCAGGAGAAGACCAGCAAGCCCAAACTTAGCATGCTCAACGTGAGTTACAGTTTTGACCCCCTCTTTCACCCCCGATTTTTATATATATTTTTTTGTATTAAATAAGCACCTCATCAACCGTCATGCCCCCTGTTTCGCTGACCGTCTCACCGCCTCTTCCTCTCACGTCATTAGGTTTGCGATACAGGCGATAAAATGGTGGAATGCCAGCTAGAAACCCATAATCATAAAATGGTGACCTTCAAGTTTGATCTGGATGGAGATGCCCCTGAAGAAATAGCCACTTACATGGTGAGGGCATTGTTTCAAACTGCACATCCAGGAGTATCTGGAAGTAGATTCTTAATATGACCAATGTTAATATATAACCGATTTTAATTCCACTGCTTCACTTTATCATGTGTACCTAGGTGGAGAACGGCTTCATTTTGCCCATAGAGAAGGAGATTTTCATCGACCAGCTAAAGGACATTGTGGACAAGGCTGAAGACATGCTGAGCGAGGAGGCAGAGGGGGAAAGACCAGCTGCCTCTCCACTCCAGGGTCATCCTCTCAACAGGGTCGGGGATGAGGTGTGGAGAAATACAATATGACTTTGTCCAAAGCCTTTTGGTTTGAAATCAAGTCCTTGGAGGTGGGAGGACATATGATTTATGATTCCCAAGGAATTATATCTTTTGTTGTTTGTGTTGTTTTGCAGGGCAGTAAAGGGCAGAGAGAAGGAGCACCTCAGCCTGTCTATCAGCAAAATGGTAAACTCTCAAATGACTAAATTGTTAGATATACACTATAAAGATACATACATAAATAGATACATATTGGTTCAAGTCTAATGGACTTCATCAAAGAGTGATTTAGACAGAAAACTGAACTTTTAACCTGTCTCACTCATTTTATTGTCTGACCCCCCTCCCCTCCCCACACACAGTGCTCCATACTGGGAAGAGGTGGTTCATTATCTGCCCTGTGGATGAACCTCCTGCAGCCAATGAAGAAACATCCTCTGAGGGAACTACAGCTACAAAGATACCAGCCAGCACGATAACTGATGGCACTGCTGCTACTCAGCCTGACATTGCCTCAACACTGCCACTAGAGGGCAGCACAGCATCTGCTTCTGTTTCTATAGGTAATGAAAGTTTTTTGTTTGGAATTCTCAAAACAAGATGCAAAAGGTACTGTTTATTTAGATCACATTTCATATACTTTTATGTTACTTAAGCATCAATTTACTGTGTGCTAACAGCCACATTTCATCTGGTGATGATCTCTTGAATGGATTTACCAGATTGTTTAGTTAATCCTCTATATTCTCATTATTGTAATTCAGACTCAGAAGGCTATGCCACAGCGCCCCCATCTGGTGATAGTGATGCTCATGGATTCTGCAGCCCACTCTCTCTGATCACCACAGACCCTTTGTCCCTGGCTGTGTTCTCTCCGGTCCCTCCTGCTCCCATGCCTGTCAGCATATCAGCGCAGTCTGCCTCCCATCCAGAAGATGGCAGCAGCTTGAGTTCAGCCCAGTTCCGGGTGCAGCACGCGCAGCCCGGCGCCACCCTGCGCAGCTCTCTGTCGGCGGACGACGCCCAAGGCGGAAAACCCAGCTCGCTCTCGACCGTTCCCGGGGCCCCGCAGGGGGCCGAGTTCGCCTGTGTCGCTTCCATGGCAGAAACCGTTCCCTGCTGTCCGCTAGTAATGCCACTCGCACTAGATGGGAAGGCGGGCGCCACGAGGTCTTCACCCGTCACGCCCCCACCCCCGCCCCCGCAGGACGGCCCGTCCGCCCGCGAGCAGCTGCAGTCCGTCTCGGCGGCCCACAGTGAGCGCAGCCAGCACCCTGTCGTGCGGCAGCAGCCTTTTGCCACCGTGGGTGGAGCCAAGGCCCCATCGCTGCCTCAAAGTCCTGCCACCTCACAGCACCACATCGCCCCCAACGAATCAGACGGCGAGGGGCGGGGTCGGGTTGGGTTCGTGGACAGCACAATAAAGACGCTAGATGAGAAGCTGAGGAACCTGTTGTATCAGGAGTACGTGCCCATGTACCCATCTGGCACCATGGCTGAGACCCCTGGATCGGGGACGGAGTACATCCACTCTCCGCCTGGGCCAGAGAGCGCTACGGGGGGCTCAGGGACCAGCACTCCTAGCCTCATTGGAGAGGGTCGGCTCAGGGCAGGGGAGCAGCTGGTGAGTTTACTACATCTCTGATTTTCCTCAAATCCACATTAAAGATAAAACATTGAATGAGTTTCATTATAGAACCCTCCTTATATACTCCTCTGTCCAGGATTTCTACAGCTAATGTAACATTCTAAATAATTTTTATGAGGGAAATGAAAAACTTTGTCAGTTCTCTTTGGGAGGTTTGAACACTGTGCCTGTCTTGTCATAGCCACAGATCCCAGAGAGAGTGGACAGTCTGAGCACGCTCAGTGACTCTGCAGTTGCTGGTATGATAAATCTTTCTCCTCTTTATTACAATAACACAGAGGTTCATCCTTCAGACAACACAATGCACCAAATATACTGAAATATGGAAACATAACCTATATGATACATTATATGATGTAATTCTCTCCATAGTCACGGTGTCAAAGAAACACGTTATGTCCCACTCTACCTCCTGCTCAGGTTCCAGGAGTCGCTTTAAGGTACCTGCTTCTCCAAAATCCTGTTTCTCTAGTCTAGTGCCTGCCTAGTCGGTATACAAATACTCTGAATAAAAAATAAGTTTCCATATCAGAGAGATTAGTGTACAATATTATTAATAAAAAAATGTTAAAAACCTACTCAGCTTTTACATTTGTAGAATTTTCTCTCCTTTGAATTCAGTTAGGCACAGTACGTAGATTTAATGAAGGTTGATAAATGGTGAAAATACTCTGTACTTGTGTTTCGTTTGATAATCAGATGATTCCTGGGCCTCCTGACATCCTGTCTGAACAGCAGAGGAAGCAGCGGAGCTGGAGCAGCACAACCTCTCCAGCGCACCCTAGTGTCTGTTTCGGGGAGCGCGCCACTGGTGCAGAGTCATCCATGCCGGTTAGTGCCATTGGGCGCTTCTCAGTGATGAGCACAGAGGACGAGGTGACACGCAGTAAAAACATCAGCAGGTACTCCGCCCCGCCCGATTTCTACCTGGACGCACCGCCGTCTCTGGTGAAGCGAGGTTCTCTGCACCCGGCTTTGGCCCCAGGGGACGTTCCCACCCGCCTCATGTCCTCGGACTCCGGGGCGGAGAGCAGCCCGGCCAAAATGGCCACCTCCACGCCGTCCCACCACAGCCGTTCGGAGAGGAGGGGAAGTGACCTCATGAAGAGGGCGGTGGCTTTCCTGAGGCGCACGGGCCGCAGCAGCAGTGTGCAGAGCTCAGACTCGCCCAGCCGACAGGGCGGGATGTACTGCTCCTACATGAGCAGCGACAACGACTCGGAGATGGAGGAATCTGACATAAAGAAAGAGCTACAGAGACTGAGGGAAAAGTGAGTTGTAAATGCATGCTACTGCATATGAAAGGGAGCAAGAAATATAAAAGTGTGTAAGTGTGTAAATGTGTGTGTGTGTGTGTGTGGCTAATATAGGAGTGTTCTCATTTCCAGTGACCTTCTGCACTATGTGTTTTTGTATTTGCCTGATTTAACCCAGCTAACTAGTTTCTAAGCACTTCTTGAACTGAATCAGGCTGATTTGTACCATCATCCTCCAGTACTGACTCTGTTATCCAACACCTGAACTCTCTTATCTTCTTGTAGACATATGCAGGAGATCTCAGAGCTGCAGGCTCACCAGCGTGGGGAGATCGAGCTGCTCTATCTGCGGCTTGGCAGGCCAGCCCCTCCTGGCCTCTGCCTCAACTCTACAGTGCCCCCTGCTGGACGCAGACGCAGAGTCGGCAAGCACAAACTCAGGCCTGGCAAACTGCTCAGTCCCCTTGTCCAGCAGCTAAGAAGCGTCTCAAAAACAAGTGACACCAGCAAAGCCAGTGACGCTGCAAAGTATGGTGAGTCAGTGCTCTTAAGGAATGCTGGGATAACAGCTTAAATATATTTCGAGATCATCTAACTAGTGAATATCACAAAGAGCAGATGTATTCCTTTGTCACAGAGATCACAGCTATGCACAGTGAATGATAAATAATGACCCTGTCGCTGACTTGCATGTGCTCTGGCGGTTTAAAACATTTTCTTTCTTAATAAATAGGTCAGTGCAGTGTTTGCTGCGTCTCCCCTTTATAGGTGAACCTACTCTGAGTTTGAACGGGTCTCCAGTCAGGGCCTCTGAGCTGCTTGAGAGCCGAGGCCGCTCGGCGACGGCCACTCTGCCCAGCAACATCGCTCACCCGGTCCAAACCCAGCAACCCTGTTCCCTCAAGGGCTCCGTGTCCTCCGACAATATCTACTCCCGACAGCAGGGAGACGGGCCAGGAGCCTACAGTCAGCCACAGCACAGTGAGCATGCGGCACAAATATTTACAATTAACATTAGGAACTGCAAGTGAAAACTAGATGGAAAGAAATATTACAAAAATAGATGGCAGGTTTTTCAAATATGATATACATGTTTTTTTCATAGGAACTTCATAGGAGCTGGAAATGTAACATACTGATGTTTTGGTACATGTTCCTTTGGTTTCTATGACTGCTGTCGCCTTTCTGTGCCACCTGTGGATCAGGCTGTGCTACAATCCTGGTGCAGGTGCCACAGAGCAGCGGGCTCTACTGGGAGCTTCCGGTCCCATGGTGTCTCACGCGCTTGTCTTTCTTTTTCTCTCGTCTTCTCTTCTTTTCTACGACATGCAGGCTGGCCTCCTGCCTGCCCCCCAGCAGCTGAAAGGGGGACATACAAGATCAGCAGCAAACCGCGCGCTAGATTCCTCAGTGGCCCAGTTTCTCTCTCCATCTGTTTGTATCTCCTCTCCTTTCCTGCACCTACGAACCACTCAACAACTCCTCGTTTCCATGTACCCCTACCCGTATCTCTTTTTTTCCCCTCCATATAGGAGGTGCGAGCCCTTCCTTCTGTTTCTCTTCACTTTTTCAGTGTTTCTTTTGTTTCTTCTTACTCCTTCTCTTTTTTCTCAAGATGACCGGGATTAAGTTCTTTCTGGTTGGCTTCAAAGTGCCCAGTGTTTTTTGGATTTCTCATATGCAGCACAGAGCTCCTAATTTCCAGTCCTTATTTCTGACAAGTTTATCAGAGTGGAGAAATCACTTGATTTGCTAGTGCAGAGCGTTGCACTGCTACCAAGAGCTACTGGTCGACTGACGTTAAATCACTCAGTCTAACCTCAGTCTAGCAATCAATGTAACTTTTAACTCGGAATCCTGAGGTCTTGATATGTTTTTTTTTCTTCCATCATTGTTTGTGCTTTTGTGCTCCATCATTGTTTTTTTTTTATTTTAAATGATTAGTTTTTGGCATTCCATTCCCATATTGTTTTCTCCTATTGTTTCACTGATGTTTAACACTAGCTGTTCATCTAGAGGGTTGTTATTTGATGTCCTTGGTTGGCTACTCTTGAACCGTTTTTAAACCTTTTTCTGTAGGGTCAACCCTGAAACGTCTCTGCCTGGGTAAAGATCGCAACAATCGTAAATATCCTTTTACTTTCACTATTGCTTTTTTTTAAGTACAGTGGATGAAGTGAAAATATTTTTAGAGAGTTTTGAAAGTGCAGTATAGCACACAAGGTTTCCAGAGAAACATGAGGTTTCTATGTCTTTCATGAGCTGTACAAGCAAAGCGCTTCTGATGTTCTAGGATTTTTTCAATAGTTAAGTCTTTGAATAATGTTTTTTTTTTATTATTTTATCATGGTTGGAATAGTCACTGTTAGATCATAAACAGAAGTCTTGGCTATGGCATAGTCACACTGATACTCAGATCTTCTGGATTTCTCAGGGTCTCCTCCAGGTGCATCAAATCAGCCCCAGGTGCCCCCTGGTTCAACACCCCCTCCCCACCACCCAGTTGTGAGCGTGGCTCAAGCACAGACCAACAACAGTAACAATAAGACTGACCTGTTCCCTGTGGAGCTGCAGAAACTGGTGGGGTCATGGGTTCAGGAAGCCTGCAGCCCCACGCACTCTCGCTCGCTCCACGGGAATTGCCGGCATGCTGCCAGAGCCAGGAGCCGGAGTACTGCAGGGGTGAGAAACGCCGAAACGCCTGCAGTAATACATAATGCTACCATGGCTAACAAAGAATGCTGCTGACAGGGTTCAAGCATTGAAGAACCTGCTGACAGGGCCCAGCCATTAAGGTTCAGATTAGATCCTGGAGTCTGTCATTGTTAGCTATGCTAGATTTTTAAGCAGTGTCTTTAACTGACAAGATAATTTAGTTAATAGATACCATTTGCTATAGAACAGATGACTGTACTTATTCCAGAGGTACTTGTCCCAGAAATTCTGAACTTAACATTGCTCATACACATATAAGCCCTTTACAAAACACCTGTCTTATACTGTCTCTGTTATACTCACCTTTAAAACTAGCCCTCCCCTCCCTCTTAGTGTGAGGTATTATTAGTTTCTCTGAACAGTTTCCCCATTTCAACTACGTTTGCTGGATTATCATTTTTAGATTCGTCTGCTCAGGTTTTTGTCTTTCCGTGACTATCCATGGAGCTGCTGATTTTGCGGTGCTAGACATCAATCTTCAAAAACTCGAATCTCTTCCTACATTTCACCCATCACCTTGATTCTCTCTAGATCCTCCCAAGGTCCACAGCTGTAACGGCAGTTTCCCAGCTGCCCCTCTCCTGGCCCAGGATCCATACACACACCTGCCCTGCAATAGCTGACTCCTTGCCCGGCTTCCATGACAGACTCCTGGTGCCAGGCAACCCTTTAAGAGAGGCTCTGGGGTCACCTCTCTACGTCACCCGCTGGCCAGCGCTGTCCACGCCCATCGTGCAGAGAGTGTCTACATTTCCCATCTGGAACACATCATCACCTCCTCCAGACCACTCCCACAACAGGACCCTGTAGCTACTACACCTGATGGATGTTCCCACTGTAACCTACAGCTGAATTTCTCCACAGTATCTTTAAAGCGCTGTTTGATGTGCTAGTGTGTACAGCCCATTAGATGTGCTCTCATATCTGAATCTCCTATAGGCATGTACTGTATGACTAATACTGTATGTAACTGAGCCAACCATTTATGTAAATATACATGTATCCTGTACACCAGATCACTTATGTACATTTAGCATATGTATATTTTTAAGGCTCTGTGTGACTTTTGAATTTGTCCTTAATTAGGTGTACAGTGCATTTTCTTTTTCAGTTTAAGCCTACTTGTGTGCATAACCTGCCAGTGGTAACAATATGAACTATAAACATTTCTAAACTTCTAATGTTGTATGTAACTACGCTCTTAATTACAATCACACATGACTGTACATATTCATTCCCTGTATACAAGTGTATATAAGTGTATATTGTCTCTCGGCTCCTAATTTCAAATTCCTTCAAATCAGTACAATGTATATGTAAATAGTATGGTAATGCAGAATTTGAATAAGATCATTTCATATGTAAATAAGACAATGAGAGATTCAGCATGTAGCCACAGTCACAACCATCAATCAAGCCTATCCTGGATCATTAATGCTTCATGTTTTCTGGACTAAGACACATGACTGGAAATGTTAGAAATGTAGCATCTTTGTAACACCCCAAGGAAGCACTGACAAACCCTAAATGACTCCGAGAGTTTGTAAGAGTGCCTTGAACAGTATGTATGGACGCTCTAGGTGAACAGCAATACCATTTCACAGAGAAAATATTTTTATTTTCTGAAATGTGTGAGTAATTTATTTGTTACAGGAGTATGGAAAGACAAAGGAATTCCTTGCTGTTTTCTTGTGTACTAGACCCAGTAGACAAGATATTATGTGAGTAGCTGGTCAAGCTTTTTCAAAGGATCTACTCCATTGTAAATAATAGAAAATGTTTTGGACCCATGACTGTTTTGGACAGTGCTGTTAATGTTACAGTTTATTTGGAAATCTAGCGTCGTCTGCCAGACAGTTAACACCTGTGAAAGAGGAGAATTAAAACAGTCCAGTATATATGTGAACTCATATGGCCATGTTTCCCAATCCTAGGTATGGACTTTGCTATCTACACTGCTGTAGAATAGCCATTTCATGAAAGGCTTGTTAATAAGATTTTGAGTTGGGTGCATTGGAGCAGAAAAAAATCTGAAATACAGCAGATACAGGAGCAATCAAAGAGTTGGACCAGGGATCATGGCTAGAAGGGCTAGATGTGTACTGAGGTGGAAGCATATACTCATAGTGGATGGTGCTCTGGACACAAGAGAGAGGCCCCTCTCTACCCACACACCGCTCGCTTTACAACTTTAGTCAGCTATAGCATATGTAAGATTTCATATAGAAGCCCATGCGCATGCGTTTGTGAGTGTGTGTCTTTTTCTAAACAGAAAACACACACAAACACACGTGAAATCAGAGTTGGGTAATATACCATGTCTCAGTCCACAGAATACTGACTTCGTACTAGTTTGAAAGTGTTATCATTCAATAACATGATAAATAAGGATTCTTCTTAGAAGTTAAAAAAAAGGTGTATGATGGTGCAGTATACAGGTGCAGGGCTAATTTTACTATCCTCCAGGTAGAAGGGTGCTTTCAGTATGCTTTTCTGTTGTTGTGTCCTAGCTATGAAGATGCTCCCACATGCATTTCTTGCCCTTAGGTTCTTTGCTCTTATGCGTTTGCACAAAAATAACTGCTTACTCTGCTTGCAGGCTGCTCTCCATGTACTTGCAGACTAAGGCCACGTCTAGCCACTGTAATCCCATCAGCACAGATATTAAATCTTTCTTGCTTATCTGTGTTATTTGGGGGAGGGGGCATTTTTTGGCAAGTGTCTTTGTTTGGGAGGGGAGGGGTGTTTATATTTTTTATTTATTTATTTATTTTTTATAATACACATTATACAAACAAGTAAGGGCAGCAATACTAACACTTTTAATACACATATGCCAGGGGTCTAGGAAAAAAAACATTAGCTGTATGTTTGTTGTACACATTCAGCAATTTAAGAGCTAATTTGTTATAAGAGAAATGCAATGCAACCTTGTAATGAAGAAATTCAGAACAGAAGGAGACAAATGTTTACACTCTGGGATGTAAAATTTGGATATTAGTATTAATAAAGAAGCTAATACTAAGGTCATTAGAATGATGAAAAACACATCATACTGAAATGCAGGTAAGTTGGAGCAAAAGGTGGAAAGCTGTTTCAATATGAGAGTGTTCAGAATCAGTACCAGTTAAGAATGTTCTTACGTATTCACAGGAAGGACAGAGGTGATGGCATCATAAAACATGAATTAATGCTTGAACCTGGAAGCAAAAGGCTCCATTATTTAAAATGCTTGCAGCTCCAATAATGTTTAAAGGTCTTCTTTTTTGTTATCAAAGGAAGAGTTTAACTAAACAGTAATCAGTTAAGAGCACAGATAAAATTGCAGATTCACTAACAAAATCAAAAAGATTGTAAAAAACTAGCCAATAATCAATTCCAGATGTGTATTCTCTGGCAGCATTATAAGAGGTAAACCAGGAAAACTGTGAACTGTTTGAGTTGTATGCTCTCACAATAACTATTAGTTTCAAAGTAGAACAAAAATTCAAAATAACATCATTATAACGAAGAGCTGAATGTCTAGCTGAATGTATCCTTCCATCTGGTGCAATGTTAAATTGGAGAAAGTATTCATCCAATCAGAAACTGCTTTTGTTAGTGTTTTAAGCAGTGTAACATTTTTAGAGCCATTATTAAGGTAATATTGATTATTCATTAATATAAAATAAGTCGCTGTAAAATAAAAGACACCTACTATCCAGTGTCCCTTGCATTTACTTTACTTTCCACTACAGATCCAGGAAACTATTTAAAAAATAGCTGCCCCTGTTGATCCAGAGAAAACATGACTACATGAGTTTGTTTAACATTGTCACCCCTTTGTGTAAACCAAAACTGCATATCAGATTCTAAACTGTGTGTCTCTGGCAATAAACTGTTTACATGACCAGATTCTTTGCATTTAACATTATTGCATAGACCCATGGTACTTAAAGATACAAAATAAAGAAAAACTGCAAAAACACTCCTCATGCACACACACACACACACACACAAAGTTTGGAAAACAGTCTACTGCTATGTAATAGCATCATCAGAAAAGTTTAAAAAAAACATTAATACATTTTAAAATGCTTAAAATTCTGCAACTAAATTTCCACAAGTACAAACTTGAGTAAAAAACACACCACTGTCAAAGCCAACATACAAAATAAACTATAAGGTACTTAAGTCTTATAAGGAACAAATCGTTGACCAACAATCAAACTCACACCAGATACAATGATAGGTTTCAACTCAAACATTGATCATAGCATGAATATCCTTGAATGCTTTGAAACCACATGCTCAAGCCTCCTTCATCAGCAGTCAAAGTTTTTCCCTCACAGTCACTATTACACAGATTTTCCACGAACTGTATCCCCAGTTCTTCAAAGATTGGTGCAAAGATTTGGCAGCTTTCCAAACCTCATCATGGGCGTTCCATATGACGTACTGGATGATTATTTGTCGATAACAGATATCATCTTTCTTTCTTTTCACAGTGTGATCTGCAATACTCTCCAGTATCCACAGCAATCTCCAATATCCACAATTCCACAGTTGTCTCCAATGGGACAATTGAATACGGCACAAGTTTTGCAAGGCTATAACAGCCATGCTCCATGAAAACTATGTGTATATCCTGATTTTCTCTTTTGAGTGTGGCTACATTTTTTGAATTTTTTGAACACCAGAAAACAAAATTGATTTTACAAGTATATCATAGGCCATGTCCCCATAAACCACAGTCTGTAGCCTCGTCAGTAGTCTTGCAGTCCCTTTCATTCTACAATGTCAACTGGTGACGGTGATTTTGACATTGAAGATGCTACAATTTGTAAATATTGCAAGAAGACCATGGCTCATATAATGGATAACACAACTAATTTGATGCATCATTTACAGCACAATCACAGTGAAAAGCTCTGGCCACTGTTTGCAAGGAAGAAAGTGCTCAAAGACCAAACCTCTCTACAAAGCGCCTTACTCTCTACAGAGTAAGCTATTACCACTACATAGATAATGTTTAGATCAGTCTCAAAAAACAGCAATCATGCAACAATTACAGTTGTTCCAAAACCCCACTCAAAAAGGCTGACCTAACTCCATCTTTGAATTTACCCCACTCAAAAAGGCTGACCTAACTCCATCTTTGAATTTACCCCACTCAAAAAGGCTGAACTAACTCCATCTTTGAATTTACCTCACTCAAAAAGGCTGACCTAACTCCATCTTTGAATTTACCCCACTCAAAAAGGCTGACCTAACTCCATCTTTGAATT
>JAOYMR010000018.1:1131055-1144182 GCA_025802075.1 Tenebrosternarchus preto | reverse complement strand
GGGGGGGGGGGGGGGGGGGGGGGGGGGGGGGGGGGGGCCCGCCGGGGGGGGGGGGGGGGGGGGGGTGGGGGGGGGGGGGGGGGGGGGGGGGGGGGGGGGGGGGCCCCCCTGCTGGGGCGGTGGCCCATGCGGGTGCTGCGGGTGTGGCGGGTGTTGCTGGGGCAGTGGCCCACCATGTGGGTGGGGCTGCTGGGGTCGGGCTGGGTGTTGATGTGGGCCGGGGGGTTGTGGATGTGGGGGGTGTTGGGGGTACTGCGGTTGGGGTGCCTGTTGGGGGTGAGGGTGTTGGGGTGGAGCTTGTGGGTGTTGGGCGTGCGGGGCGTGTGGGTAAGGGGCCTGTTGTTGAGGGAGCTGGGAATGGGGGTACAGAGGCTGGGGTTGAGGTGGAGGCTGGGGGTGTGGATGGAGCGGCTGGGCTTGGATGTGGTGAGGGGGACCATGTGGGTGGTAGTGATCGTCTTCGTAGGTGTCTGTTATTAGCTTCATTCTGTTCTGGGTCTGTCAGGGTTTCAATAATAAGCCTTAAGTGATAAAAACAGCTACACAGAAACTGCAGAAAAGAATTTGTAGGAAGTAAAAAGAAGTTTGTTTCATGATCATGAAGAACAGGTATAGCCACTAAATGTGGCTGCATACAAGCTGACTTGCGGATCCCTACAAATGTCCTTCTTACAAGTGCAGGCTGCCCCAGAGAGAGGTTTGGGAGTGTTTGTGAAAGTGTTTGTGAGTCTTGTGCGAATGAACATTTCTGAAAAGTTCAAATTTTCTTTCTAGTTCTGAGTTCCATTTACTCTGAAATGTAAATATTGCCACGTTCGTCCAATGCTGTGTCAGCATTTCTGAATGCTGTTGGTATGTGTTCTGTGGTTTTTTAAAATACTGTGTGAGTACTGCAGTGTATGAATGCTTCTACCAGTACTGCTTTGAGTGTTTCTGAGTGCTGTGTGTGAGTATGTGTGCCTACTTGCTGCTTCAGTTGCTGCATCAGCCGGTCCTTCTCACGCTTCAGTGACATCACTTCCTCCTGGGTCTTCTTCTTATTGGAGGAGGAGAGCTCCAATAGGGCGATGTTGGCGTCCTTCTCGCTGATAGCAGCCAGCAGAGCCTGTTGCCTGAAGAAAGGGACAACCGCAAAGAAGAAGGCATGAGAAATGAACTGTGCGCAGTGTGCAGACAGAGTGAGAAACTGAATCAAACAGCACACATGTAAAGCTCCAGTCCTGGAGACCCAAAGTCCAGCATACATGTAAAGCTCCAGTCCTGGAGACCCAAAGTCCAGCACACATGTAAAGCTCCAGTCTTGGAGACCCAAAGTCCAGCACACATGTAAAGCTCCACTCCTGGAGAGCCAAATGCAGAACAGTCTGGTGGTTTTCCTGGTCTGGCACACGTAGTAAACTTGCTAATTAACAGCTGTGTTCAAGCAGAGAAATCATAAAACCGTGCTGGATGCTTGCCCTCAGGACCAGAATTTCATACCCGTGAGAGATGTTCACTGGCACAGACTGAAATACGAAAACCAAGCACATCTCACTTCATCTCCAGAATCTCCTCGAGCTGTTTGCGCCTCTCCTGCCTGAGGTTGGTCAGATGGCCGTCCCTCTCAGCCAGAGACTGCTGCGTAGACGACAGACGTTGCTTGGTGGTTTCCAGTTCCTGTCGCGTCTTCTCCAACACGTTCATCAGCTCATCCATCTGAGTCAGTGAGGCAGAGAGACCCCGAAGGAGAGAAAGAGAGAGAGACAGACAGAGTAAGAATTAGAGCCGTAGCAAGAGTTAAACACAAAACTCCATGGTGTTTGAGATACACAGGCACCAAACATGCAGACTACAAAGTGAACTTCCTCAACTCCAGACCTTGGAGTACCACAGTACTGCAAAGTGTACTGCCCTGTCACTTAACCCTCTGATTCATCATCAGGTTTCTGCAATACTCCAGCGCAATGCTTCTTTTTAAGAGAAAGAACACCAGACATCACACCAAAACCTGGCCGCCCGCCCTCCAACACCTTGGGGTTGTCCATAGGGTTATCCTTGCGAGGGTCTTGCAGGATACCACTGCCCTTTTTCTCTGCCTGCTGGCCGAGCTTGATGTTTGGACCCTTCTTGTTCTGGTCTTTGCCTTGCCTGTAAAATCCAGGACAGACAGTCACCATTAGCAGGCAGCGCCCACAGACACGTGCACTCACTGCCCGCTGGTAACACTCTTCTCTTCAAGACATTCATAACCCAGTTAATAAATAAGCAAAAGATTTATTTATCGTGCGTTAGTAACTAAACAGTAACAAAGAGACTTCAGTGACATTAGTTAAGAACATGTTCAGAGTGACCGTAATTACACTAATGACATTTTGCTGGTTAGTATGTGATTTAGAAAAAAAGACGTATTTTTAGTAAAGCCTAGAAGTCCATCCTGAATTGCTGCCCAGCATACTTGTATATTCAGGCATTGTGACAAACATTACAATATTAAAAATTTGCTTTAGAAATCAAATTGTATAGAGAAACCCTGGTATGCATATTTCTGAGATGTTTCTGATATGTCTGTTTGGTAAAACCTCTTTAAACTGGTGAGAAAAGAGTCATTACACAAAATAACAAGGAGGAGACTGATGGCAACATCATTAACTTCAAGATGGGTCATCAGGCTGCTTTAATTAGCGGTGGAGCCAGAATGAAATGGGACATTCAGTCTTGGAAAACAAAACCACAAAAACAAAACCTACAACAAGAGGCAAAAAACGACTCAGGGGGATTTAGATGAGGGGTTGATGGTCGTTACAGGTTATAATGAGTGACAGAGTAGGTTGCAGGTTTTAATTACTGCCCAGAGATTTAGAAGAGGAGAGGAGAGGAGAGGAGAGGAGAGGAGAGGAGAGCACAAGAGTGACCTGCTCGGTCCTCACTTACCTAGGAGCAAGACTTCAGGACATTAGGAAGAGTAGGAGAGCAGGGAGGAAGGACGGAGGGGGAAACATTGAGGAGAAATCACAGACAGGCCAACGAGACAAATGAGAGAGCAGAAAATTAAACAGAAATGGTTCAAATTCTGTGAAAAGGGAGAAATATCACCAGAAACATTGGAGAAAGTGGAGCCAAAGGCAGTAAGGTGTTCAAACTGAGTCTTGAGAACATTGATGCAGGATGCTGCTTCTTCGTTTCACATTGTCATCATCATGAGGAAGATGCCACTGAGTTTGGCCCCACAGAGCCCGTGAGAGTGCCAACATGCAGCGAGCAAGTCAGCTCAGCCACAGACAGGAGCACAAGGGCAGAGAAAGCCAGGGCCTAACTTAGCAAGGGTGCTAGGGATCAAGGGCACGATGATTCAAATAGGACCAAACCCACATAACAGTACTTGGCATACGCAAACTGTGTTCGGGTTGAGTAGAGAGGCCCTGCCTATTGAACCAGCTCCTTTGGAGAGCAGTCTGAGGCCTGTCATGGTTGCAAGCCACTACCTCAGTCATGTAAAGGAATAGTTCTCCCCCAAATGCTCATATACACAGCAAAAATCCCCAGCAGTACTGGATTAACACATACTGTGTTTATATAACCACTGGGAAATGGTTATTTGAACACTGCAAGTATTAATTCAGCACAGGGTTTTTGCTGTGTGGCTAACAATGAAAGCAAGATAAAGGCACATCTTAGGTTGCAAAATGCTAACTGTGTCCCATTAATTTTTAATTCACTGTTAGCATCATTAGCTATTTTGGGTCATGTATTCTTTTAACACTGCAGACAGAGGTGAGGAGCCAAAGGAAGGAGTCATTCAGTGCAAAGGGAAAGAGAGGGGTAATAAAAAGTAAATAAAAAAGTGCAGAAGGGTTTAAAGGGGAACTGATAATGTTTCCAGTGGGAGGGTAAAGGTGGGAGCAATGGTCAGTGGAGAAAGAGATGCAAACGGTCATATGAAATGAGTGTTCTGAAAATGATGATAATGCTCATGCATGAACAACAGCCAGCATAAGGCAGACTGGTGTGTGTGTGTGTGTGTGTGTGTGTGTGTGTGTGTGTGTGTGAGTGTGCATCTGAAAAAGCAAGGCTAATTAACACACACCAAGATTAAAACACCCACTGCCTTTCAGACTGGTACATGGAACACAGTACCACATATAATAGTATGAAATGGTACCATTTACAAAAACTAAGCCAATAAAAGAGTGATGCCTTTCATATGCAGAGTAACCAAAAACTCACTGAAATGATCTTTTTTAATCTTGGTGCGTTTAAGAAATTCTAACAGCACATCATATGCCTAAATAAACAGAACTGGTGTGTGTGCAGAACAAGGGACTGTGCTAGAGAGAATATCTGGACTGACGTATGCAGAAACCTCATGAAAAAGCATGAAGTGGAAATCACACAGTACTTCACTCCAAGGGACAGTAAAAGTAAAGCAAATAAGTAAACGAGAGTAACATGCATATTAAAAAACACAGAGTATTAAATAGTGTACACCACAAAAAAGATAAACACAAGATCACAAGTGTATACAGCTATGAAGATACAAACACATTCACACTCACACACACATTCACACACATACACACACACACACAGGCACAAATGTTCAAAGTAATCACACCACACTGCTTAAATATACAGGAAGAGTTATAAATTAGGAACATAATTATTTGTTTTATTTAAGATAGAAATGTCTGTGAGTAACAGCCATCAGGTTTCTGGCTGATGGATGGGTGCCAGCAAAGGTATGATGCAGGAATAAGCACAAACACACACACACACAGACACACACACACACTTTGCGACATTCATAGAAAGACATACAGGCAGGCTGACAGATGAACAGGCATGTGAGCAGCAAGACAGTAATATAAGCACAGAGACTCATGCAGAAAGAGAGACAGTCAGACAGAGAGAGAGAGAGAGACAGGTGGACAGACAAATGACAAACAGGTGCGCAGACAGAGACAGGCAGACAGGCAGGCAGACAGGCAGACCAGGCAGCCGAGCCATGACACAGGGCAGAGCACTCACTTTCCCAGGAAGTCCCACACCATGCCCCCAATCTGCTGGGGCGCAGAGGACACCGAGGGGGCGGGGTCAGCAGGAGCTCTGCCCCCAGGGCGGGGCTTGTGGCGGGGTACTGGGGCAGGGGGGCTGGGGAAGGATGGGGTGGGTGGGGTTATTTTCGGAGATGACGGGTTGTGGTACGGTAGGGAAGGTTGTAGCAACGTGAGAAAAGTGAATGAAATGGAAAAAAAGGTAAAAAATTATATTGTAAGGTTGAATATGGTGGAATCGGTGGAGTCATGGTGGAGGGAGATATATATATAACACCGTAAGGATGAGCAGGTAGGAAATTATATGAGAAAAAGTTAGACAGAAAGAGAAAAAGGAGAGAAAAACAAAGAAGGGAGATACTGAGAATTGAGAAAGACAAAAGCAGGAAAGGTTAATACTCCAAGAATAAGAGTGAATGAAGAAAGAGGATGGCAAAAAATGTACTTACAGAAAAAAAACAGAGAGAAACGGGTTTGAGGGGAAAAACATGAGAGTAAAAGGGAAAAGCAGGGACCAAAGAAGAGAGAGAAATCGACAGAGAAAGAAGACAGAGGTCAAGCCAGCGGAAAAGAGCAGAAACAAAGTTAAATTGGACACCACTACCTCTAGAAGCTCACGCAAGGCAACAGCGTGCAGCGGGTCTGAGGGAAGCAGAGACAGCACTAGACTTGTGAGGAAACCTCTCTGCTTTGCTGTTTACACACTTAGTCGGGACTTCACTAAAGCTACTCACGGAGCACCTCCGGGATCGGTGTTGAAAATCAAGGTGACATGACAATAAAATACAGCAATTACAAAACAGCAAAACACTGGAAAAATAAGGAAGCAAATCAAGTAGTAGAAATAAGCACCCATAGTGAGCAGAGCATTTACCACCAGACAAACTGGGTAAAGCTTTCAGATTCACCTGGATTTACAGAATCACCTGTTCAGATCCAGTATCCCATTCAACATGCTGGATTTATGGGTTAGTCGGCTAATCTGAGGTGCAACTTAATGTGCTATGTGAAGTGAAAGCACCTACCTGGGATTTTATTTATGGCTACCTTCAAAAGCGTTTTAAATTTCAGATAGTAATCCTAGTAGTAATCCCATCTTGGAGTAGTAATCCCCTCTCTCTCCCAGCTATGGGCTCAGTTCAGCCCCAGTGCTTATATCATGCAGTTATACAAAGCTGCATCATCATCATGATCATCATCATCATCAATATTCTTAGTAACCTCAACTCAAAACCTCGAGGTAAAAACGAGGTTTGTTGAGTTTCCATCTCACTTGAGAAATGTTCTAAACAAAATCAGAAAACCTCAAATAAGTCACAACAGTTGTTTTCAATATTATACAACGTATCCATCGTCTATCTTGTATACTATTAATCCAATTCAGAATCAAGGCTATTCTGGTAGTACAGGGTGCCGTTCGATCTCAGGGTATACATGCACACACCTGCTTATACAATGCAAGTAAACAAAACAAATCTGGTGTGAGAATGACGGAAATTCAATAACAATGCCATCACTATGAAGAAAAAATCCCACTTTACCTCTTTGCCTTCATTAAAGACAGCCCTGGACTATAAGTGAATAAACTCAAACTTAAATGGCTTATGGAAACAATAGCTTTTGAGTTGTTATCATTTTAATTATTCAGTAACTTCAAAGTAATGCCAGACCCACAATAAGAACACAAATGATTTGTTAGATCAACTCAAATTGAAGGACTCATTCAAACAAGCTCCACTAACTTGCTTTGTAACGCACTTCTACGGAGAAGAAGCAGCTGATCTCACCTCTCCAGCTCAGCGATCTTCTTGTCCTTGTCATTCTTCTCAGTCTCCACCTCACGGAGGATCTCCAGCAGCCTCTCTACCTCCACCTGGGCTTTGCCTGATTCCTCCTTAAAGAAAGACACCTCCTTCTCCAGGAGCTTCACCCGCTCCATGTAGTCAGGGTTCGCCCGAGAGCCCTGCTGGACCTCCACCTCATGGGCTTTCTGCACCGTTGTCACAAACATGGGTCATGTTCGGGTCACCACGGTGACAGGCGGAGAGAGAGAAATGACAAATGATGACAGTGTAACACTAATAGAAGGTCATTTGGTGACAGGCTGGAGCAGATTTCTCCGACCCTGCTCCTGGAGGGCAAGTCTCCAACAATACAACACACTCTTTGCTCCCCCTATTTTTTCTCCCAGTATATTTGAGTTCTTCCCACACGGCTATCTGGGTCCACCTATCTATGGCCCATCACATGTTAACCAACCTGGGAGGGAGATGGCCAGCACTTCTGACTGTAAGCTTTAGAGGCACACTAGCTGTCACTATGAGGATAACACAAATTCTGACTGTAAGCTTTGGAGCCACAGTAGCTGTCACTATGACAACACAGATATGTGGCTGCATAAGGGCCCTCTCCAGGAACTCAGGGTTGGAGATATCCCCACTAGAGTCTGAAAGTCAATTCTCAGTAAGAAAGAAATGAAGGTTGAGACTTTTGGTTTAGTTGCAAACATAATAAAAATGTAATAAAAGCTACATTCTCTGAACAGCCTGGCATTTATGTATGTGCTTTATAAAGTTAATATTTTCAAAGGTCATAAAAGCCCTAGTTGTCTTTAGAAGTACTGACTCTTAGGCTGATGTTAATTTAATACACAAAAGTAGTTTTGAGAGGCAAAAAAGAGTGAAAGATCAAGCACACACACAGAGGACAAAGGACAGACCACAAAACATCAGATACCACAACAACACGCTAAAAACATCTTATTTACAACCCACATACAAATGTTCTCAAATAACTACTGTATGACACAATTCCAGACACACCACAGCAACATGGCAAGATGCCAAACCACAAACGAACAACCACACACAAGGCCATGCAGACAACAAAACTCCATCGTTCAGCAGGAACATCCTTGCAATGCTTTTTGTTGACAAACAGCCAGAGAGATGAGCAGTGGTCTCTGGAGGTTCACTTAATAAGCCACGCTTTCAGTACCGTATTTCAGGCATGAGGAGTCTTTGGGGAGGGGCGTGGTGACGGTGCGCTACGACAAAGTGCCGTACAGTGGATTACGAGCTCTGTTGCCGAGGAAACGTCAATAACTATTACTATGATCTCTAAACTAGGGATTTGCTCCCTCTAAACTGACTTTAAAAGTATTAGAGCAAGATGCGCAACTGAGTAAATTAAAATCACACTGACATATGAGCGGAAGTCAACCAGAGTAAGACACATTGGTGAGCTGAACGGCTAAAGATTCTGTCCCCCTGCAGAAACTAAATGTCTTTGCATTCCCAAGACCTTCTATGCCAAAGCTGTCATGGAAATCTAGGAAAAGAACCACAGGATAAGAATAATAACTGGGTTCAGAATTCTAGAACTTAGTGGACTGACATCTATAAAGTTCTAGAATGGCTATGTGAACAATACGTTGGGTAAAACATAATTGTGTTTTGTGCGTGTGTATGTGCGTGGGATGGTGTATATTTGTGCTTTTGTGGATTTCCTCATGCCTTCAATAAGGTGTGTCTGAATCCTGAGAGAGACTTACAGGGTTGTTCATCTGATTGAACAGCTGCTCAGCTTGCTGTATTGCATAGGAGGACATTTGAGGAGATGATGCAAGGATGATGACGGAGGACGAAGGGGGAAACAGAGAAACTGTTAGCTTTAGCATTAGCCCTACTGCTTACTCCAGGCACAAGCTGACCTCTGCACTGGTCCAAGGCCAGTCGCCCTTATCCAAACCCTAACCTGAATCTTTATAAGAAAGACAGGAAAAAACTGGTCTCAGATCAGAGCTGGGGAGAGTTGTCCAGCAGTGCTATGCTTTTCATCATCACATGGTCCGTCACTCGCAAGACAGACATTTCACGCTAATTGTCAGAGGAGACAGAGAACATCCAGGGAGTGTTGAAGGAAGACATAGCGCAAACTCTAGATCTGTAGGGTCATAACACTGTAAACTTTAGTGTTAAACTTGAGTTTTAACTCTTTAGCCCTGTACTAGGAGCTTTGGAAGTTTAGGGATTCCTAGAACACTTCACCCTGCACTTCCTTGGCCTTCCAGATACCAAATTTGGCACCTTTGATGTAGTTTCTGCCCTGCTAGATACTGATGTCACAGCAACCCCCAAGCACAGCTGCTGTGAAACTGTCAGAGATGCCGGGGTGACAGCCAAGCTGACACAAGCGCAACTCTGCAAGCCCAAGGATAATGACCATCTACTGCCACTGCATGTAAAACCCACATACTCAATATCCAGCAAACTAGATGCCAACAGTCCATGAGTGATCACTGAGGAGCCTGGAACATTCTAGAACTGGCTTAGCAGCTCTCATTCTGGAACTTTCTAAAGCCAGCAGGCAATGTTGTATAAAAATACTGGTATCATCAATGGTATCATCAATGATTTCAATACTGGTATCATCAATGGTATCACCATTGGTTTGGAAGTTTAAAAGTGTTGTGGTATTTGACACCATAGACAGCACAGCTGCAATGTTCACAGTACTACATTAGTTTTGTTCAGAGTGCTTGTACATGTTTGGTCACAAAGGTATATTAAGAGAAAGACATGTTGCTTGATGCAAAGCATATTTCTAACAGTAGGCCAAAACAAAGCACTATTTGTATTATGAGTAATCCTTACAGTCGTTATGTACACTTTCCCAAAGAAAAAAAGCAACACAAATTATTTTCCTTCAGATGCATACATTACAAACCACAAACTCACCCTGCACATCCAACTACCAGATAGAACAGGGTTCCAAAAAGCCATTTTAAGTAAGTACATTTAATGGCAGTTTTTCCAAAATTCATACTTAAACTTTATGCACTTGCATACTAACAAGAACACTCATACTCTCAAGCACTAAAGCACTCTCAAGCATTAAATATGCACCACTTGATATTTGAATTAACAATGGACAGTCACCATTATAAATATATCTTCCTGTTAGAATATAGGCATGTGTTTGCCTGATCACTCTAGACCACTAGTCATACAGTCATTTAATCGCTATACTTTTTAACACTCCATATATTTATACAAAAAAAGCTTGTGACCTAAATTCACTTGATTTTATCAACGAATATCTTGTTGTGAAACACTCCTGTTTAATCTGTGATGCTCTTTGCCCTAATGCCGAATTCAGGGAGTTAATCGTTATTATGGACTCTAGAAGTCGGTCATAGTTATGAAGTGAAAGGTACAGGCGTACCTTCTGCAACTGAGTCTCCAGCTTACTGCATTCCTCCTTCTTCTGCTCGATGGCGATCTCCAGCGACTTGAGCTTGGAGTCTTTCTTGAGGCCAGAGGAGGCCAGGGAAGAGGCATGCTCTTTCAGATCTATCAGACTTGACTAAAGAGTGATTGAGACAAAGCGAGACAGAGAGAGAGAGAGAGAGGGAGAGACAGACAGACAGGGAGAGGGAGAGCAAGAGAGACAGAAAGGAGAGAGAGACAGATAGGACACTAGAAGACAGCACAAAAGCCTTAGTCTTGACAATGTATTCCACAAACACACATACAGACAGACACACACACACACACACATAAGCAGTTACACATACAAACTCACATAGACACACAGACACACACAGAGATGCATATGGACACACACTCAGACAGATACGTAAACAAAACTTGTCTGGAACTTGCGAGCGTGAGCACAGTATGATGCAAAATGATTTCTCTACATAAGCAGTGTGCTCACACACACGCATGCACACAAAGACACACACACACGCACACGCACACACACACACACACACACACACAAAGCAAACACTTACCTCCTTCTCTGTTAGCTCCACCTGCAGAGTGCTAACTTTCTCCTTCAGTTCTTTGTTCTCCTTCTTGTAAGCATCCAGCTCATCCAACCTCTCCCGGTCCTCTCTCTCTCTCTGCTCCTTCAGACGCTCAATGATGCGTTCCTGACACACATCCATGGCAAACGACATTCACATTCAGCATCTGGGCCTGGCAGAGGCGGCCCTGCGTCGAACCTCCTCCTGCTTTCATTCTGCTCCAGATTGACCAGCTGGTCTTAAACAGCCATTTTTACACATCAAATAAACACTTCCTCTCTCTTACATGCCTTCTAATCATGGAGGATTTCTGCACAGTAAAGCCATACATGTCATCAAAAGCGGCGGTTTTGCAGATTCTTCTGCTCTTGGCAGAAAATAAACAGTGCAGGGATATAAAGGATTTTTAGGGTAATATTCATGCTTCTGAAACTGAGCGTGAAAGAAGATTCTCAATGCAAAACCTCCAACCAGCCAAGAGCACTTCCGGTTTAAGTCATTTCAAAGTTCTTTTATGCGCCTTGTAATAATTTAGTCTCATGCAAAGTCATTCATACGGCTGTTTACAAAAGTTATTTCCATTGGGGTTTACTGATAACATTGGCTGATATAATCCTAAATGAAAAAAACTGAACACATGCTGACAGTTTTATTGAAACTGCCTGTCACGTTTGAGCCCCGGAGGTCTGCACAAAGCCGTCAGGACTCACGTGCGTAATTAGAGCAAACCATTTTATTTTCGGTTGTATTACAGGCTTGACAGTCCCATAGTCTGTCAAGGTACATTCAAACAAAGACCGACAACACTGTGTGACACATACACGCTTTTAAACATTCACCCTGACGAGACATAGGTGCAACGTATTACAATCACAACAAGCTCAATCACACGCCACACCCACAACACTCGAACGTACACATGCGCTTCATTCACACAACACGACAACCAAACACACCTCCACACAGACACACCCACACAGACACGAGACAGGGGAGGCGGCCAGGGCGGCCACCATGACACTGCCTAACATATGACTGTAAGTTCTCAAATGTCAGTTCTTTTCAAATAAAATAAACAGCATCCCTCAGAAAATGACATAAATCTTAAATAGTGCTGAAATCAAACAAGTCACTTATAAAAATGGATTGTTGAAATACACCTAACCTTAAAACAAACAAAACATTTGCTGTTTTGATGGGATGGGTGACTTCAGCATAATAACTTCCACATATTAATGTTATATGAAATGTGTAATATAATGTGACATTAGGCTTTATATATACAAAGTGAAGCTTTAGCACACCTTACTGCCTAAAGGTAGTTTTGTTTATTGTTTGTTTTTCTTATATTACATTCAGAAAAGATTTGAAACAGATACTGACTTCGTGAGGCTTTGTATGGTAATTTCACATCTAAGTTCTTCAACTTATTTTAGATCCAAACCAAATGCATAAAAAAGTAAACAACTTTTATATTTAGTGTCCTGAAGATCATAAACTGTTCCCTGGAAATAAGAGCATTTCCGGATCCTCTCAAGATTGCTGTGGTCAGGCCTCTACTTAGGAGATACAGTCTAGATTAATCAATTTTAAGTTTCCATTCTTAAATAAAATACTTGAAAAAGGCTATACACAAATAAATGATTTCTCAAATAAAAACAGTATTTTGAAAACTTCCTGTAAGGCTTCAGATAAGGCCACAAAATTTAGAATATCTCAGAGTCAGTTCTGATGGAAATAAGGTTTTATCCTTATTTGACATAAAAGTGCATTTGACATAATTATATTTGTGTTTGATACAGCAGATCCTGACATTCTCGTGAACTGCCTTACAAATTAGGCTATTTTGAAAAGTGGATACATATCTAAAAGATAGAAAGTATTTTGTTGGTCTTCATTGTGTTCATGTGGGAACATGGTGTGGGAAGAACTTCATGGTGTTCTGCAGGATTTTGTATTATGTTTGTTTTAATTTTCTTTGGACATGCATCCAAAGAAAATGATTAAAAACCATGAAATCAGTTACTGCAACTTTGACGATGACAAACTATGTTGTTATGTAGAATCAAATGGAACAAGTGTTTTAAATAAGCTAACAAATCTAATAATACTACATCCATCTCAGAATAAACAAGTGTTTTAAATAAGTTAACAAATCTAATAATACTACACCCATCTCAGAATAAACAAGTGTTTTAAATAAGTTAACAAATCTAATAATACTACATCCATCTCAGAATAAACAAGTGTTTTAAATAAGTTAACAAATCTAATAATACTAC